>DWNI01000096.1:0-13131 GCA_018250175.1 Alychna victa
ATCGACCCCATGTACCAGTTCGCGCTGAAATACTTCAACCAGGTGATTATCGCTCTAGTTATGTATTAGCCTTTTGAAGTTAACTTTCCTGGACGTAGACCTTTCCTAATTGGCGTCACTCCAACCGATCCTGGACCCTCCGAATCCAGTGTAGTCCTGCGCACCTGATGAGCGTTATAACCTTGTAGGTATGTGTGCGTAGACAGTAAATACTAGATAGACTAGGTGAGAAAAATTACCTCGTTGTGCTACCAAAAACAATTGATAAATAACAAAACTAATGTGAAGTTGACATTGGAACTTAAGTACAGTACATTATTTTATCGATTAAAAATATTAATTTAAGTGCTTGAGATAGACACTGCTACTACTTTATAAAAATGTCCATGTAATAGATACGCATACGAAATGTACGTGTGTAATGTTATTGATAGTAAACATTTTGTTGATTTATTGTATCGCATTCTGATAGTCTTTATTCTATCGCATTATACTCGTAACACTTATAAATGAGAAGTCCATCAGACTACTCGTATCATTGTAACATAACCGGTTTGGATTACTCACTGGCAATACTTATACAATCACTCGTACACCTATATCGACTTTTTACGGCTTTTCAATCCTATCCATTGAATAAAATATAGATATTGATTATTTCAATATTTTATAAGGTGGCAACCTGCACGCAAGTGTGCAATCAAATAGTCTTCGTCTCTTACTTATTCATTATTTCCAAGTCTTTACCCACTTATACTGCACTTATTTTCTGAACACGCAAGTGTGTTGTGATTCACTTCATGCCGTCAGTAAAACAGCCATTATACATGTACCTAAAGCCAGTATTAAAACCGATCTCAGTCTGAGAGCGCTATCTCAAGAGTCAAATTCTGCTTGGCAAATCGAATCTTAAATTAGCGCTCTATGTGCGAATCGGAAATGCACCGTTGACACAGCGATCTTAGGCTGAGATCTCTTTATCAATACAGACCAAAACTCGTACCTCTCACCAGGACGCTACAACACAACACTGGCTATATGAGTCAAATATTTCGTATTGAAATAAAATATAGGTAATAAAAAATATTTGGTAAGGTGAGGTACGAGGTTCCAGAAGCATGATGGCCACTGTGTCCCAGCCGCGAGAGACACTTAAACTGCTGTCCTATGAACGCTTCTTTTAGGTCAAGAAAATCTCTGTTGTAAAATGAACCCCAGACATGACCAATCCAAAAGGGCTGATTGTATTTTTTGTTTAGTTGATATTCATTAAAGTAGTAATATGCACGGGTCAGCCACCGCCGCCGGCCGTAGTGATGTAATAATTATCACTATAATTATAGTCACTATTGGTCCGATTTCAATGTGTATATATTCAACAGTGCCTGGGAATATGTAGAGATTGCGCAACTTGTTGAATACACGAAGTAGGTCAGCGGGACAGGGATATTGAATTCACTTCAAACTAAAGTTCAATGTGTACTTACAATGTAAAATCGATAATTTGTGAATTTTGTACAACATTTCTCGGTATTACGTAATACGCTTTTCTATACGGATACGGCAGCGGGAAATTTTGCTACGAATATGTGATGAATTCGTACGTAAATTATTACACTTGAGAAACACAAATTTCGTATATTTATGAGGTTTTTGAAGTTATCATGTAGGTATATATCGTATATTATTGACCTACGTATCAATTGTGATAATTGTTACATATTGACTATTGGAGACCTTCGTAGTCACAGCGGAGAATTGCATACTTTGCCTTTGCATTTTGCTATTTGAAATGTAAGAGCAGAAGAAGCTCAAACAATATCCCATTAATTAGCAGCTGCGCTAAATGTCGTCCTACATTTAAAATATGCAGCGACACAATAGTTAAGGCTTCATGCATCTTATCGCTCTAATAGAACCTTGCTTTTACGTGTACCCGATATGGAATCCGGTATAGGGTCCTGTCAACGGATTTTCATGCTAGTTTTGTTGTGAACACATCAAGACGAGCAGGATATAGTATAGCTCTTTAAAAAAATCTAATAATATACCTGTAATAGAAATTTAAACTGACGTAGGCATTTATTATGAATGTGGCATGTATGAGCGGCACGCAACATTTGTATATCATGAAATAGTACCGTTCGATCCATTCCTCCCGTTCGTTTCCATTCCTATTCGTTGTTTTGGTTCTCGGTAATTAGTCAAGCCCTATCTGCCCACATCCGGCCGGAATGTTTATCTACTTTCTTTCTTTATGTTCTCATTCGGTACAAACTATAATGTTCTGGAATTTCAGTTATTTTCCAGAGCCCCTTTATATGAAATATGTAAAAAGACATGTTAGTTCGGCATCGTACATTTGGTTTCGTGCAAATAATATTGGCGATTTTTTATAAAATCCATTGTCCGATTGTAAAACTGTAGTAATTGTTTAAGTGATGAGATGATATTGCGGAATCAATTTCATCAATGCATATCGTATTGATCCGTGCAGCGATAGAGCTTCAATAAATTAAGCTTTTACTGCATAATACATTTTCTCGTGTTCAAAATATATATTTAATTTTAAGCTTTCATCGCTACAGGTGGCTTTTAACATAAAGTGCATCGGTGAACGACACAAGATAATTCGTGTATGAGCTCACGTAGCAAGTAATCATATTGCAAATTTGATCATAAACATTATTGCAAATTTGAGGACAATTTCGAACTTTATTAATCCTTATACCTGCGGTATTGTATTTCTAGGGCCATACAATTTTGTAAATAGTTACCATACAAAAGAGTCCAATATCATTGTAATGAAAAAAATCATAAAACTAGGTCATCAATAGCTACTAAACGTTGAGGAATAGAGAAGGAAATTGGGTGTTATTAGATAGGTCTCGGGTTAGCGTGGTAACATAACTTAGATGATATTTTGTCGTCGGTCGCAGCTGTTCAACCTGGTGATCGAGAAGAGCGAGAAGTGCGACATCCTGGAGCGTCGGCTGGAGATCCTGCACGACGAGATCACGCTGGCGGTGTACCGGAACGTGTCTCGCGGACTGTTCGAGTGCCACAAGCTGGTATTCAGCTTCCTGCTCAACATAGCGGTGTACCTGCACGCCGGCCACGTCTTCCAGCACCAGTTCAACTTCGTCCTGCGAGGAGCAGCCGGCTCCAAAGTGGTGAGTGAATACATTACACAACTAAATGTACTCTATTTATGTCACCAAATTAAGTTACATTAACGTATGCTTGATTACAAGTAACTTTTATCACATTCGTTTTTTATTATATAATTATGTAAGACAATAAACTTAGTTGACTTCATTGGGAGGTATCTAACCTCATACATACGTCCGTTGAGGGCTACATCAAGGAAAAGGAAACTCAAAGAGTGAGGGATAATTGGTACTAAACGCCTGTCTTCGGAAATATTAAGATAAAAAATAAATTATGATGTACGAACAGGCAACTGTCGCTATCGACCCATTCCATCAACTAGGTAGGAAGGGAGGATGTGCGCCCGCCGAGGGAGGCGCGGCGCTGAAAAACTAAAACAAAACTACGTCGCCATGCGTCCGTCTATTCTGTACGTACCGTCAAACGTTTTAATAGGTGTATTTTTATGAACAAGCAACGCTCGGGGCATATTGGTTTTCACTCGCCTTGGATACAGGCAAAATGTGCCGTCCTCTATTGTCAATACACGTCTCGCTACAATCGAAGAGGCCCCGAGCTTTGTTACTACATAGAGGAATTAGTGACCAGTAGTCTTTGCAAGGCTCCTATTTATTTACTAGCCAAACCCGGCCACGCTTCATTGTGGCTCACAATTATTGTAAGGACTCATAAAAACTTATACCCCGCATTTTTTCTTATTACATGAATTTCCAGTACATAACTAAGCCCCTTTATGTAATGAAGCACTCGGGACAAAAAGCTCTCGTTGTTAACAGTCGCCTATTAGAACGAAACAGTTGCCTTCCTCCGTTGATCATTTATAATAAACTCAAACCATTGGGTTAGGAGCGAATGTCTTTAAACAATATTATCATCTCTTTCGCATGAAATCAAAGTATATAAGTACATTTACAAGTACATAAGAGCTATGAAGCAAACGTTATTGATGTACCGGAGTGTAGGTAGTGTTTGTATTTGTAGGAAGTGATTTAGTCGGTCAGGCGGTAAGCCGATGCGAATGCTGTATCAGTCTATCACACATAAGGCCAAGTAATATTCTCCTTCATTACGGCTACAAAGGCTTATAAATTAGAAACGTCAGTCAATTGCGCATCATAGCCGCCTCAACGCAATAATTACCGTTCAACCTGTGGTACGCCTGGCAGCACAAACGACTACTTGCTGACGGCTGACGGCTGACGACTCAATCTACGGCGACAGCGATGTATCCTATCCAAAGCTGTAAATGAATCCGTTATTCGACGAATCAGAATTACAAAAGAGTGTTTCCATGTTTGGACAAAAATTAATAGTAAGGTGTGTGACGATATATCAATATCGGCTTATACTTCATTCACCAACCTTGGATTGTAATAAAGTGAATACCGTTAATCCCTGCTTGGTCTACTTTCATGAACTGCCGAATAATAAAGACCTTGTTTCTACATCAATATCAAGCGACACTGCGCGCTTAACATTTGCAAGAGATTGACGGAGGCACTACGACTAATGTCGCTGCAATATCCGTTCATAAGTTTGAATGGCTTTCGCGGTAATATTGGCAATAGTACGTCGGCGTTGTCGTAGGAACTTCATCGAAATCAAACTATGGATTATATTGTTATATAGAAATTTGTTGTTTTAATGGCATACATCCATTAAATTTCTACTCTGCAAAAATTTCAGAAAGCTTTCAGTAAAGCATCTTTATAAGCAGATTCTATAGTTATTTATTACTCCTAATGATTCCTATTTAAAGGAATACGTCTCGGCAGGCTAGCCAGTAACAGCGTAAATGTTTTATAGAATATTGTGTGTTATTGATATCCTTTATAAAAGCTCTAGGCACGAAAACGCTAAGCGTGCGCTATGATACAAAGAAATTAAAACCTCCAGTCCTCCAAGTCAACCTACAGTCTACGTCGCCGCTTCTTAGGATCCGGGAGATTTGACGACCCGTATGGTGCAACGGTTACAAGGCCGGACTGCCGACCAAAGGGTACTTGGTTCGATTTCCAGCGAGACAGAAATCGTGTTCTCGGTCTGGGTGTATGCGTTTTAGTCTGTACGTTGTCTTTGGCCCCTATGACACAGGAACTAACTCCTAGTGCGAGACTATGACTGTGTCGCGTTATTTACTCACTTTTTAGGCTGAACTTATTAAATTATGCACCATGCAGAGAATAATATAATAAAATATCTTAAGCGATACCTCTAGTATTGTACGAATGTTTAAAGATAATTAATTTATTAGGTGGCACTTACAAACGACTACCTCATCTAAGAGTTTACCAATGTTAACTTAAAGAAGGCTTTGCGGTGTTTGCCGGTTCTCAGGTAGGTTTCTCATGCACAAATATGAACAATAATCAAGATCTCCCCTTCGCTAGGTTCCTCCGAAGAAGCCGCCATTGGAATCTCTGACGGAGCAAATGTGGCTGGGCGTGAATCACTTGAACGAGACTGATCCAAGCTTCGAAGGTCTTTGTGACGATTGTCTGAAAAAGATCCCCATCACCCTCGGCACGTTCAGCGTGGTGAGTTACCTCCATCTGATATATCAACCCACCAACCCACCACTCCATCACCCCATCATATCAACGATATTATAACGGCTCACTTTTGGGAGTTTCTAGCAATACCTTACGTCAAATATAGTCGTAATGAACTTCTTGCAAACGACGTGTAGATACAAAGTTATAAATCAATCAATATCAATATTATTGTCAAAATGTTACTTCTACTATGATATTGTAGAGAATATTGAGTTGCGAAATCCATAAACTCGTGTTTGGTCAAAACACCCCACAGGAAATTGTGACAGAGTATTTTTAGATTGTACAGAGAGGAGAGAAACATTACAATGTTAACGAGAAAGCAACGCAACCCGCCTACGCTCCGTTTGGGGAAACTACGCCTCAATTTTCAGACACAAAACGTTTTTATCAGACGTCACCATGTTATGTTTTATAATTTTTTTTGCTCTTTAATTAAAACGCATATGCCAAGTATTTCTTATTACATTAGAGGTGCAGGGTATTTACTCTGGCCCTCCGTTCAGTCGACCAACGTTCCAACTGTAGGGCTATCGCTCGCTCCATGGAAACACCTAGCACTCGATTATACCGACTCTTTAAGAACGGGGGAAAGTCTCGCAACAAAGTTTCTACACTCTGAATCCCTAAAGTTCATCTCCCGTGCCATTTTTATTTGTCAACAAAATAATTTACCTACTACGCCGTATTTAGCGTTACGAAGGTGTTGTTTACAATCTCATATTCTCTTCAATTCACATATACTCTTTCAAAACCGAAGAGAGTTTCATTGGACTACGAGTATAGTTGTCTGCGCCCACTACATGCAGTAATTGCATATTATATGAATACAATACAGTTTGTATACACGCTCTTGACTTTGGTTTTTTTAAATACAATATATAAAAATGAGACGTATTGCGATACGACTTAGTATCTTACATCGATTTTAAACTTGGAAATTATAATTCCAAATTATTGAAGATCGCTGTGTTGTAATCATTTGTATCAAATATTCGGGCATTCCATCCGGCAGCGGATTATGGCCCTTCACAGATGGACTTTGAAGGGTAATTAATGAAGTCCAGTCAATGTGCGTACGTACAAAGTAGATACGAATCCACGTGAAATCAGTTGATTATTGCAACGTAAATGTTACTTGACTTATTATCAGTATATACCTATTGGCTTCTTTTAATTACACATACTTAAACAAAGTTGATATTTTCGCATGAAGTCGTCGTCTATAATCGTTGTAGCACTAATGACGGCATTGAAGCTTAGTATTATGGCGACTTAATAAAATAAATATAGGTGCGGGTGAATTTAATGTCGCATTTTGTCGGTTTCTTCAGGAAACTAATAAAAGAGTGCTAAGTAAGGTAGAGGATGGAGGCCACGACGCCAACAACATCACAAAGGAGTTCTTATAGCCTCAATGAAAGAGCGCGTGTATAAGCTTTTTCCAATGAATAAAGTAAAAACGGGAAAGGTTTCGTTGCAATTGAGCTGCAATATTACAACGTGGGATTATTTCTTCTCTGTGGTGGTTATTAAAGCGAATAGCGTTGATCTAGTATATTTTTTTTGTAAATTCTGGAATAGAAAGAAATAAAGCAATTAGCGGATCTAACGTAGCACGTTTTACTACGGACTGTCATCGATCACTTAAGTTCCATAATAGCCTCAACGCTTCGGCGCTGCACTGTGAGTGCTTCCAGCGGCTATACGGATAAGTTAATTATTTTTCCATTTTCATTTAACTATACTGGAAAATAGATTGGGACGACTTTCATATGTAGTAACATAATTACAACTAACAAGCGATGGGTACGGCGTTCGTCGGTGAGGCAAATGCAACTTACGTCCAAGGCTCATACTATTACTTAAACTGGCCTGTTTTATATTAATTGCAGTAAATTAATATCTTTATGATTTATGGAACAACAATAATAATTGTCCCTAAGTCGTTGAGTTGACTTAGAAATATTAATATAATGCCTGAAACAAATGAATAGCAATTGTGTCTGTTGCAGGCGTAAATAAATAGTTTTAGGTGTAGCCAGTGCGAGCTGCTCATGTTATTATAAGAGTAGGTAGTATCTAAAGTGTACCCTGGTAACGCGACAGTGGTGTGATTAGAATGTCGGTCCTTTTCTTTCGCACGTAATAAGTGCTATTTGACGACTGTCGCTGTCGTTGCTGACTCATTGTGATTTTGTGGCACTAAGCAAGGGTTACCAACATTCGACGCTCGAGTTCAAATTCAAATGATAAAGAATGAAATGTTTTTAATAATAATGGAGACTTAGCCTGCTCTCTCCGAAACTTTCAAAGATTTAAAGATATTTTTATAGTAAAGTTGATTATACCTTTGATTGTCAATACAGTTTTGAAAGTACCGAATAGTTTCCGAATTAATATAACAGATTCAGGGTCATATAAAAAAATATTTTGTATTGTACATTACGAATGTTATATGTAGTTTAATCTTGAAAAAAATGTTTAAAGTATCTGAAGCTTTGTTGATATTTTGTACGCCGCGCCGCAGCCGGTACGCTGGGCGCACCATACAAGTAATAACATGAATGTCGGCAGGATATCCACGTGAACAAATTGGACAAGGGTGCGACGAAGGTGAACTGGAACGAGCGGCTGACCTCGTTCGAGAAGCTGATGCTCGTGAGATGTCTGAAGGAGGAGAAGCTAGTGTTCGCCATCGCGCAGTACGTCTGCACCAGCCTCGGAGAAGTGTTCATCGAGAGCCCCACCGTACAACTAAACACACTGTGAGTGTGACTCTTGACACGCCATACTGTAGGGCCCGTATTTAAACCGTTCTTAGCCTAAGAGCGCTATCATTTGGAAGTTACCCATCACCGTGCTCGGACCGAAACTCAAAAATCAAAATCAAGCCTGAATTATTGGTGGACTGTTACAACCATTGTGCATAAGCATTATGTTTAATTCACTTATTTATTATTGTTAAATTCAACATGACCCATTAACCATTTAAACGATGAATCATTGAATTACTCATATTAGTGGTTGAGCACTAATACTTATCTCTCATGAAGTTGTAACATCAGATTGATACCGGTTTTCGTTTGTGAAATTCGACAATTACCGTGTTTGGTTATGGTATGCGGCATTTCTATAATATCGCAAATCAAATATGATAGATAAGGAAATGAAGAAGTATTACATATAGAATTATCGCATAGCACGCCGGCATGATACAACGTATACGAATTATAACTAGCACACGAATGAAGGAATGCTTCATGAAACACGATAGCTATATCCACCTGTATTGTACTGATTCCAGCGCTTACCTGGTGCATGTAACAGTTAGGAACTAGCCCACAATCAGAGAGTAAAAGTATGGAAATTATTATCATTCGTTTCAATAACCGTAAGAAAATATTGGTTTACAACTTTTGAGATTTGTCTTTTCTGTCGTTCTGTTGGTATTACGATAGAAATGTAAATACGTCAAGTGGCAAAATAATAAAAGTATTCCTATCTGTTACATGCCATAAGGTCGACACAATATTGTCCACAGATTACATACCACCCGCCCCGCACTAAGACAGCTATACTCGTATTTAAATTGTATTGAATTAATAACCGCCAAGCAGTCTGCCAGCGAAAATAACTTGCACAAAGGAATTTGTTTAAAAGTAAATTGTGATGCAAGAGTCGATGCGTGTTATAGATTCATTGATGACTTAAACTGATTGTAATTCAAAATTAAATAAACTAACTGAGCTGATGCGGTTATTGTAACGACTTATTAGTCCGCTTTATGGCCCCTCCGAAGTCTCGGAGTTATCCGAAATATAATGCGCCTACATCTGAGGGGCCAGAAAGTTTAGCGGCAATGTGGCAAAATGTTGTCCCATGACATCGCGCACCCTTCTACACTGACATGCCGATCGTATGATTCACCAAACTGCATTGAAATATCATTTTATACGGCCAAGTCTTTAAAGACGACCCTCATGGCACGCCCTGGACTCGATTGGAACACAGGGAGTCCTAGTGTGGGGCTGTGAGTGTGTAGCGGTATGTATTTGGTGATTATGGGACGCAATATTATAAAGCCCGCGGTAAATGTTACCGAGTACGGCGGAGTATCGATATATCAGCGTCGGCTCAGTGACTCGGCTAATGAACAAATTCGCAGCTTTTAGCAGAATACGCTGTTCAAAAGGATTTCTCATAAAAGAATTTCATCGACTCTCTTCATCCACTCTTTCGGTGACGGGGCGCTAAGTTAATTTGCCTTGAACGTTTGAAGGTTGCATTTCGGATGTGACGCAAGCTGTAGGTAGTGCAAGTTAGTTAGCTCAGTGTGACAAAAGTGAGACGGCGGAATCAATATTGTTGGAATCCGATTTTATGTTACAACTGCGAATGCAAAATCTGCGACTTTCTTTTTGTCATCAAATATACATATTTTCCGGATACATCATGCATATATTTTTTAGTCCTAACTAGTAGTGGTCATTTATTTATTAATAAAGTATAAGTAATTATAATATGTAATGGGTTTAATATGCATAATAGTTTGGCTCATGCTTTGTGAACATGTACAGTGAGAATTTAGAATTATATTATATCGAAAGGAAAATCTCGAAAGCGAGTTCGTCTGAATTCTTACTTCGTTAGCTAGCATGAGGCCAGGCACTCTTCACATCTAGTCATTTAAAATGTTTGTAGCGCTTTTACCTTTTATTATTAGTATATAGTTATATAATTACATTACATTACACGAGGACTTGTACTTAATGACAGTCTCGTACACATTAGTAATTATATTCCAAGTTTATCTAGTAGATTATAATTATAGTTAATGAGATTGTGTTAATAACGAAACAGGTGTTAGTCAAATCATCGTAGAGATGACAATGTTGTTAAACATAGTAGATGTAGTTAACGTATTAGTTAATTAAGTAGCTATGGTAAGATGTAGCGGACCGCTCGGTACAGTATCCAGACAGCTTGTAACGTTTTGTTAGCGATGTGGAAATCCTCAAAACGTATGGAGTGACGTCAGGTCAAGACGCTCTCGAAGACTGCTGTTTCCCATACATTTTGAAGTAAATTTAGTTCACTCAACTAAATTGTTATGTCGGTAAGGATATTTAAATTAGTTTATATTCTCGCGATTAGTAGTATAATTATAGTAGCAGTATCAAGGATAGGAGATATAGGATAGTGGTATAGAAGTGATGATGTTTTCAGAAGTCCATTTAGACATGGCAATTCTATAGATTTGTAAGCATTGCACGCTAGAAGTAAGTTTGACGTATCTATACGCACCTAGTGTATAACTCGTTCAGTAGTGATTGCATTGTTAACTTACAAGAAGTACACGAAATTAGAAATTTTATCTATTTTAGTAGATTGTAACGCTGTTGAAAATCAAAACTTATAATAAAGCACTTGCACCAAATTTTGAGTATCATTAATTTTCACCTACCCGCATTCGTTCAAGTAAGTATGAGACCACGAAACGGAATCAGAAGTAACGCGATCTGAATCGCGCTTAGTTGTCAATGAAGGCAGGAGAGCGGCGGGGGGCGAGAGGGGCCGTTGGGCCTATTGCATTGCTTCTAATTTGACTTTAAGCATGTACATAGACCGCATATCGCTTTTCAGGGCAGCGACATAGCTTGTTACTATCCTCAAGGAGAAACTGTAAGTATTAAATGCGTTAAGTTGCAATTGCTATTCGTTTTATCACTAGAAACAACGATAAAGTGAATAGGATACTAGGTGATCCTGGAGACGTTGTAAACGCTGATCATATTGAAGTAGGTTTGCAGTGACGGCGTTCAAATACCTCTAATAGTTCTTCCCTTGTACATCATCCGGTCCTCTAGACCTTAACTTTTCAAGTACCTATAGTAAATACTCATCACATTAGATACTATGGCTATGACGGAATTTCTATCTAGAAAATGGCCTTAAGTGTGTAGTATTCATAAAAGAGATAATTTATTTTTAAATTATTTGTGATCAGAACACATGTATTATGTTCAAGCGCAAAATGGAGTTAGGAATACTCCACAGTAAAGATATATTTTCGCCAATTAAGATTACGTATGTTTAGATCCCATTAGCAGAGGACATACTCGTACCTACCTGAATCTAATTAATACAATTACGTGCCACCGTGCGATGTCGAGCAGATGTCCAGCCAGCTCACGCGAAGCTCGCGATCGTCAGTAATTGCATGAGAAAAGTTTTCAGTAATGGCGTGATATTGAAGATTCCAACGGTTGTACACGCCACAAATTACAGTGACCACGTACCTTCAGGTCATTTGTTTGCTTGATTGTCTGTTAAAAGGCATTAACTAGGGCTTAGCTAATGCTTCATTTTGTTATCGTATTGGGGCCGCATGGAACACAGCCCAATCCCATGCCGGCAAGGCTCGCGGAAGGTTTATATTAGACGACTCGTATGGCAAAACGGTTACCACGCCGGACTGCCGTTCTAAGGGTCCCGGGTTCAATTCCCAATGAGGCAGAAATTTGAATGAATTTAAATTTCTGTTTTTGGTCTGGGAGTGTGTGTTCTTGTCTTTGTATTGTCCATGGCACCCACGATATAGAAAATCATAGTGTGTTTAAAATATGAGTGTGTAGTGTTATTTATTTATCAATATTACTTTTAAGTCATTAATATGGCACGTTAGTCAGGCACGCGTTTGTATCTTGCAAAAATAACAATATTTTGACTATTTTGTGGATGTACTGAGCCAATAACCTAATGCACTTTGCATCTAAACTAATAAATAAAATTGCAGTATCTGTCCGGCAGATAGGTGATGTATTATGGAGTAACTTAGGCCACTTTTATTTTTGAATTATAACAAAAACAACGTTTGCTGGGTCAGCTAGTATTAAAATAAAACTAGGTACGTCTGTGAAAAGTGAATGACGACGTTGACATATATTTCATGATAAATCTTCAGCAAGTAGTTTTGATTCAATGTGGCGCCATCTTTTGTCTGTTTTGATCAAACTTTTGCCCAGCATTAGTAGGTAGGTAAGTAATTACATATTACTATTTGCAAATGTGTTAGTTACAAGAAACCTCAAACTGCTTTAATTACTCTTTCTCTAAAATTTAATTGTCGTATTTGAGTGTTATTTATAACAAAATTATTTGTCGGTGCTCTAATTAGGAATAATGACTTATGTACCTAGCTAATACGAGAAAAAATGGATTATATATTTTATTGTGAATATTGTAACTGGGTACAAAAAACATGATAAAATAAAATAATACAACACATACTGAGGGTTGCCGGGTAAAACATGATAAGTGATCAATTTGAGAAACTTTAAAAATGTTTTCTTATAGGAAAACTAAACGCAATAGATATTATGAAAACAAGAACTTAATCTGG
>DWNI01000097.1:0-13116 GCA_018250175.1 Alychna victa
ATTATATTAGTTAGGCTGTTCAAACTTTTCAAGCAAATTTGGTTATTTTTCTTCATATAGCATCCTTTTAAACCTGTTATTTACTAGATAATTTGCTAAATTTTACTTAATTGAGATAGGTCACTGCGAATAGTTAGCACTACTAATATTATTTGTAATAAATAACATTAAATATGTAATACTTGCTTTATTTATAGATGCTATCAATCCAGTTACTGTTGATTAACCAAAACGAGACTGCTATTGATCACTGCTCGCTATCCAGCTACAGTTCTCTTCCCTGAACGTAATGCTAAACTTAAATGACTATGAGTGGTTGCTTTGATGATAACGTTACAATCGTTATGGCGTGCCTGCCTTCTTTCTATTCGTACACAGAGCCGCGAGCTTTTTTACTTAGTTTTTGGTGCAGCCCTATTTAGCTTAACCTTAAGTAAAGTTTTGTACGGTCTACTACCGCAGATTGATTGGGTTACTGCCCAAAAATTCGAATTACCTAAAATTCGCCTAGAAGCCTTGCTAGCTCAAGCGGCCGTTGCTCCTGGATTGAAAGCAGCTTTGCTCTGCTTGTTACAACAAAATTTGTGCCAGCAACCGATTAGTGCAATGACCGCCTTTAAGCGGGGTCTGGTTCTCTACTTACCGCTATTATTACTGGATCTTCTATTTGATTTGGCTTTGTTTTCTGGCCTATTATTAGCGATCGTACCTGGATTAATGATTGCTGTTCGCTGGTCATTGGCTTCAATAATCCTAGTACAAGAACAACAGCCTATTTGTAAGAGCTTGGCAACTAGCTGGCACTATACCGCGCGCTGTTGGCCCTTATTCATTGCTGGTTACTGGCCAATGATTAGCCTCCAATTGCTAATATTTGCTGGCTTATCTAGTTTAGCTCCCTTTTTGCCCGCTGATCTCTGGTCATGGCAACTGGTTTCACAAACCCTAATCAATATGTCGCAAGCACTGCCATTAATCTATCGTTTCCACTTGACGGTCCAGCACATCCATTCTGCTACGACCTGAAACGAAGATACGGCTGTATGGTATACCCTAAGTAAGGGGCTAACGTGTTAATAGAGAAGGTGTAAAAAGAGATAAAATTAAGTTTTTGGCTCTCTATCAGTCAACACTAAAGCGCCTTCTGGGATCGCGTCTGGCAGTGGCCAGGCACAAGTGATTTTGCTTAGATCTGGGTATTGGTAGTGCCTGCTGGGCTGCAAGCAAGTGTCACTGCCCTGCTTTTCAGCAAAGCCGATTTGATAAAAGCTCAGATGTGTTCCTTGCCCGCCCGGGCGACTATAATGTTTAACCAAACTATTCGCTAACCCGGGTATAGGTTTTTCCCAAACTACATAAAAACCGTGTTTATCCAAATACTGTTTGATATCTTTTCGCTCTTCCAGTTGAAACCCAAAGGAAAGTAGGGATGATAGCTCTTCCCACTTGACTTCACGCAGCTTATCATCACCCTCTTTTTGGCAGCGAGGTAATAATTGCCTCAACTGATCGGCGTAAAATAGCGAACTTTGCCATTCTCCCTCTTTAAAATTTCGCTGCTGCTGGTCAAAATAGTTAAATAATAACCCCAGCGGTAAAAATAGTGCTAACAGCATTGCATATAACATGGCAGCACGCTCCCTTTAGTGATCCCAAGCGGGATCAAATATTATAAAATCTATCCCTCTTATGCGCCATTACTCCGGTTGATCCCGGCTGAACAACGCTAAAACTCAGTCAAACGACTCTCTGCTGAGAAAGCTGCGCTAAATAGTGGTTATCAATATCTCCAGTAATATACTCGCCAGTAAATAGTGAGGCTTCAAATTGGGTAATACTGCTGTTCTCTTGACGTACAGCGGCCAGCAGGTCATTCAAATCTTGAAAAATTAAGCCATCTACGCCAAGTTGCTGTTTGATCGCCTCCCCATCTCGGCCATGCGCTATCAAGGCATCTTTTCCCGGGATGTCGATACCATATACATTGGGAAAACGGACTTGCGGAGCCAGTGAAGCTAAATAGACATGCTTAGCGCCTGCTTCACGTGCCATTGCTACAATCTGTTGGGAGGTCGTGCCACGAACAATTGAGTCATCAATTAATAGTACTGAACGATCTTGAAACAGCGCTGGAATAGCATTTAATTTACGCCGAACGGATTGCTGGCGTCTGGGTCGATCCGCCATAATAAAAGTACGTCCAACATAGCGATTTTTGACAAATCCTTGGCAATAAGGCAGCTTTAATCGAGTTGCAATCGATAGCGCAGCATCACAAGCGGTGTCAGGAATTGGCATCACGACATCAATCGGCAGTGGATCCCAGCTTCGTGCAATTTTAGCACCCAAGTAATGCCCCATATTAATTCGGGCTTGATAAACTGAAATCCCATCGAGGATCGAGTCAGGTCGAGCAAAGTAGACCCATTCAAATAAACAAGGGGTGTGCTGAACCGACTCAGCGCAATGACGGCTAAATAACTCACCGGCAGGAGTCACTACAATAGCTTCTCCAGGCGCTACATCACGGATAAATTGAAAACCAACCGCACTGAAGGCTGCACTTTCTGAGGCAACCATATAATCAACCTGCCCATTCAGTTGTTGGCGTTGGCCAAGGACTAAGGGTCGGATACCATGAGGATCACGAAAAGCAATCAATCCATATCCGAGCACCACGGCTACACAAGCATAAGCGCCCCGTAACTCTCGTTGCACTTGTGTCACCGCTGAAAAAACCGCTTCAACTTTGGAAGAGTTTTCGCGCCGTTGATAAAGCGCCTCTGCCAGGTTGTTTAAAAGGATTTCAGAGTCGGAGCTGCTATTGAGATGGCGGTGAGCACGCAGCAGTTGGTTTGCCAACATCTGGGTATTGGTTAAGTTACCATTATGCGCTAATACCATGCCATAAGGAGCATTAACATACAGCGGTTGAGCTTCGGCAGCAGAGTGACTACCTGCCGTAGGATAACGCACATGACCAATGCCGATGCTTCCCTGAAGTTCAGCCATCGCTGCTTGGTGAAACACTTCGGTAACCAAACCATTTGCTTTGTGCAGATGAAAAATTTGTTCAGCATCAAGAGTAGCAATGCCAGCAGCATCTTGACCTCGATGTTGCAACATCAGCAAAGCATCGTAAAGTTGTTGGTTAACAGGTTGATTTCCTAAGATACCGACAATACCACACATCGTTATTAATCCTTAATCGGTTAACCAGAAGATAAAATAGGCACGATGCCAGAGTAGATTAAAACAGCTTGATAGTCCCATTAACTATTTTCAATATCATTTGAAGATACCGGTAAGCTTCTGGAATCAATGGTGATTGATACCATAAAGAGTGTTTGGTACCATTAAAGTAGTGCTCCCAAAAAAATAGTACTGCTCCCAATATAACGGCTCCTCGCAACAGACCAAACCCTAGCCCCAATAATCTATCGGCTAAGGATAACCCTAGGGCATCTAATACTCGTGAGAGTAATGCATTAATAATCCCACCTACCAGCAAGGTAGCCACGATTAATAGCAAGCGGGCGGCGACATAACGTACTGTGGGTTCGGTGAAAAAGGTTAAATAATCTGACAATGCTAAGTAGCCATAAGCAGAGATACCAAAGGCTACGATCCAGATAGTCAAGGCCAGCAACTCACGTAATAGTCCCCGAGTTAACCCCAAAAGTGCAGAAATCACCAATATCATTAAAAATAGATAGTCAATCCACAACATATTATCCTCTACGGTTAAGTAATCGCTGTGTACGACGAAAAGGCTGCTATAACATCGCCGACGGTGTGAAATGAACCAAATACCAGCACAATATCCTCTGCCTGAGCATTTAACATCGCTTGTCGCCACGCTTGAACTGGACTGATAAAAGCTTGAGTAGTTGTTGTTGGTAACTGCGCCAGCAGTCGATCGACGGGGCCACTGCGAACCCCTTCACTTTCGAGGGCGCCACAGTACCAGTAATCTACTTCTGAAAGGAGTTGCCCTAAGGTTCCAGGAATATCTTTGTCCGCTAGCATACCGACGACGGCATGTAACTGTTTAAGTTGCGGCTGCTGTTGCCGCAGGGTTCTCAGTTGTTCTACCAGATAAGCAGCGGCATGTGGGTTATGGGCAACATCAACAATTAACCACTGCGGGTAGCGTTGTAAGGTCTGGAATCGCCCAGGCAGTAGTGCCTGCTGTAAGCCTTGGCAGATGGCTTGGTGCGAGACGGTTAGTGAAGAATGAGGCAACACTGCTAATGCTGTAGCAGCATTCGTCAACGGTATCTGTGGCAATGGTAGATTGGTTAAGCAGGTTTGCCGATCATACCAGCACCACTCCTTTGACTGCTGTTCAAAAAACCAATCGATTTCCCTTTGAAACAGCGGGATCTGTTGCTGCTTAGCGTGCTCAGCAATTGAGTTTGGCATCGCTAATTCGCCGATAATCGCTGGCTTTTGAGAGCGCAATATCCCCGCTTTTTCATACCCAATGGCTTCTCGAGTACTCCCCAGCCATTGGGTATGGTCGAGTGCAATGGTGGTGATCACGGCAATATCGGGATCAATCAGATTAACGGCATCTAAACGGCCTCCCAGCCCAACTTCTAAAATGACAACATCCAGTGCTGCTTGCCTAAATAAATGAAAACCCACTAAGGTAGTATATTCGAAAAAAGTTAAGGTTACCCCTTGATCCACCCTGGCTTGTTCAACTCGCCAAAAGGCGGCTGTATAAGCACTATCGGCCGGTTCATGCCCTTGAATACGCACCCGCTCAGTGTAGCGCAATAAATGAGGAGAACTATAAACGCCCACTCGATAGCCGGCAGCCAACCAAATTTTTTCTAAAGCGCAACAGGTTGTTCCCTTGCCATTGGTACCCGCCACGGTGACTACTTGCGACGCCAGCGGCTGATCTAAATCCAGAGCCTGTGCCACTTGAGCTATCCGCTCTAATCCTAAATCAATGCGCTGGTGATAGTGTTGCCGCAAATAATCCAACCAGGTGGCTAAAGGCGCAGTGGCTGCTGGAATACCCAGATTCATCAATGGCTCACAGGCTACCGTTGCGATCCCCCACAGGGGATTGATGCATCAATTTAGCTAGTAATCTGGAAACCTGGGGGCGTAGTTGAGTACGGTGTACGATCATATCGATCACTCCTTTTTCCAGTAAAAATTCACTGCGCTGAAACCCAGGTGGTAAAATCTCCCGAACAGTCTGTTGAATTACCCGTGGGCCGGCAAAACCAATCAAGGCTTTCGGTTCAGCAATGTTAATATCGCCTAACATGGCTAAACTTGCTGAGACGCCACCCATGGTAGGATTGGTTAATACCGAAATATAGGGAAGGCGTTGGGCTTTTAGCTTTGCTAAGGCTGCGCTGGTTTTGGCCATCTGTAGCAGCGAGAAGAGTGCCTCCTGCATACGGGCCCCACCACTGGCTGAGAAGCAAATCAATGGGCAACCCAGCTGTAATGCCCGCTCAACCCCGCAAACAAATCGGTTACCCACTGCAGCCGACATAGAACCCCCAATAAAAGAAAATTCAAATGCTGCGGCAACTACTGGCATCCCATACAAGGAACCTTGCATCACAATGAGCGCCTCCTGCTCACCCGTTTGCTTTTGTGCCATTTGTAGCCGATCTTTGTACTTTTTGTTATCCCGAAATTTTAAGCGATCGACTGCCCGTTGATCGCTGGCTAACTCCTGAAGCTCGCCTTTATCTAAAAAATTTTGCAATCGGTTGCGAGCACCCCACTGCATGTGATGATCACATTGCGGACAGATCTCTAAGTATCGAGCAAGCTCTTCTCGGTATAAGACTGCCTCACAAAAGCTACACTTAGTCCATACCCCCTCAGGAATATTGACACGATGCGATGCCAATATCGGTTTTTTACTCAGGATCCGTTCAATCCAACTCATGATAGTTAACCTATAAATCCTTAGTACGCCCTCGGCGCCACCACTGAACGATTGGCATTATTAGCGAAATACCAATAAGCAATACTAGTAAATAGTGTAAATTATTTTTTACTATTGGCAAATTACCAAAAAAATAGCCAGCAACGCTAAAGCTGCAAACCCACAACAAAGCACCTACCAAATTATAGTAACTAAACCGTCCATAAGGCATCTGGCTTAAACCGGCTATAAAAGGAGCAAAAGTTCGCAAAATTGGCGCAAAGCGGGCTAATACTAAAGATTTTCCGCCGTATTGGGCATAAAAGTGCTGTGCGGCTTGCAGTGATTTTGGACTAATCCAACGTGATAGCCAAGGTGTGCCGAGCAATTTAGCACCGCTCCAGTAGCCGACTTGGTAATTCACAGCATCTCCTAAAATGGCTGCTAATAGCATGATCCCTCCCATCAGCCATCCATTAAAATGGCCCTGAGCCGCCAGAGTACCGACGACAAACAGTAGCGAATCACCCGGTAAAAATGGCGCAATAATTAAACCGGTCTCACAAAAAATAATTAAAAACACTACCCCAAAAATCCATTGCGGGTGCTGACTGGCCAGTGTGAATAACACCTGATCACACTGTCGCACTAAATCAATGAATACTTTAAACCAGCTTATAATATCAATGGTATTGCTCATTCAATTAGTTTACTTCCTTAGCTACAATTAACTGATTAAAATAAAAATAAATATTTAAAGACCCGATAAATAAAAGATTTAGCATTGATTATCAGGAAACCACAAGGGTCCTAAGGGAGTGATTGGTAGTTGAAAGCCCTCTGGGTAGCTGACACGAACTAAATAGAGCCCTTGCGCCTTTGCCGTAGCAGCTGATCGGCAACGATCTCTACCCGCTAACAGCTCAGCAATCCAAGAAGTTGGCCGTTGACCGCTGCCCACCAACAGTAAAGAGCCCACTATATTGCGCACCATGTGATGTAAGAAAGCATTAGCAGTCACTTGCAGTACCAGGTAGTTTCCTTGCCGACTCACCGATAACTGAGTGATTCGCCGCCAGGGAGAATTTGATTGACATTGACTGGCACGAAAAGCACTAAAATCATGTTCTCCAATCAATGCCTGCCCTGCCTGATGCATTAATTTGGCATTCAAGGGCTGCCCGATCCAGCTTATGCCTGAGTGCCAAAGCGCTGGGCGCCAGGAATGATTATCGATAATATAGCGATAACAGCGCGATAATGCGCTAAACCGGGCATGGAAATCCTCGGAAACTTGCCGCGCCCAGCGCAATCGAATGGTTGGCGGCAGATAACGATTGCCGCCCTCTGTCCAAGCTACCAACGAACGCTGTGCCTGGGTATCAAAGTGAACCACTTGCCCGGTGGCATGTACGCCAGCATCAGTACGCCCCGCACACACCAACATGACCGGCGCAGCCGCCACTTGTGCTAACGCAGCCTCTAAACTAGCCTGTACTGTAGCACAATCCACTTGCTGCTGCCAGCCGCGATAATGGCTGCCATCATACTCAACGCCCAGTGCAATCCGCATTTTACCTACTGAATGGCTGCCCGAATCAACAGACGGTAGCTTAACCGCCCATTAAACAGCATAAATCTTCACAAAGAGCGCAGAATACCGCTATAGCGATATCGCTACAAGTTTTTTAAAGCTATTTTTATAAAATGCAAAATAATCGATTGATGACAGCATTAATTGCTATCCAGCGCCAACTTCAGATTTATTAACCTCCCTTTACCTATTAAAAGAGAGGCCATCAACCGATTGATATTTATTTAAAAATCAATTTTTTGACTGGGTCAATCGGAATAGCTATCTGTCTGCCAATCCTTTGCCGATCAGTAAAAATTAAATCAATAGATTTTATTTTAGGGTGTTTTTTAAGCACTGATAGAGCCTCATTATCCCTCATACAATCAATAACTAATAGATACAGGCTAACAACCCGATTTTACACTGTGCTCAACCAATAGTTAATCCTCTGCTTGCAAAATGGTTACAGGGTCGCTTTTTCTGGCTCGATAGGCAGGATAACCGCTGGCCAGCAGACTTAATAACAGCGCATACCCAAACACCTGTAAACACTGTGACCAACGCACTTGGGTGGGTAAGAAGTCGATAAAATAGAGCTGGCTGGCCAATAGCTGACAGTTTAGCCATCGCTCCAACCCATGTACTAAAGTGGTTAACTGCTGGGCAAGGCAAACCCCTAATAGCATTCCGCCACTCCCTCCAATTAAACCGTTTAACAGCCCGTAACTCAGTAAAATTTGGCTTAATTGCTTGGGCGTTGCTCCTAAAGTACTTAGGATCGCCAGATCACGCTGCTTGCGTTTAAGCGTTAATAACAAACTGGTCGTGATATTTAAACAAGCAATGCTAATGACCAATATCAATGCCAGATCAATCATACTGCGAACCATCTGAATATCTCGATAAAGATGGCCATACTGATCTAACCAACTTTGAGCTGTTAGCGTCGTTGGCAAGTTAGGAACCACCTGCTGTTGCACTATCGCTTCAGCTTGCCAGATAGAGTAAAAATAGAGCGCTAAATAGCTAATTGACTGCTTTACTTCTAACTGCTGTTGTAAAAAATTTAAGGGAAGCAGCGCCACACTGTGATCCAGTTGACTACCGACTTGCAGCAACCCTACCAACTGCACCGGTAACTTTCGGGCATGGCGCCATCCCTGAAGCGATGCTTCACTGGGTAAACTAAGCTGAACCCACTCACCCACTTGTAGCCCCAAATCCTCTGCCAGTGATTTCCCTAATAAGAGTTGAGCTCCTCCTAAACTAAACTGCTGCCAAGCGATTTCGGGTTGGATATGCTGTGGCCAGGGTACAGCTTGCGCCTCTAAGTCAGCATCAACGCCCCGCAACAGTAAAGCTTTAAAGCGCTTGCCTTTTTCTAAAAGCCCTACTGACCGCAAAATGGGTGTCACTGCACGGATCTCAGGCAAAGCTTGTAGCTGCTGCGCTAACGGTTGCCAAACCTTAAAATAACTCTGTTGGCGTGAATGCACTTCGCCATGAGGCACTAGGGCAAGTATGCGCTGCTGCAGTGCTAACTCAAAGCCATTCATCGCGCTTAATCCGATGATTAAAGCAGCCACCCCAAGGGCCAATCCTAAAGTTGCAACCCGATTGATTAATCCATAAAGCCCTTGATGGACTGTGCAGCGATAGCGCCAGGCAATCGCCAACGGAGTCGCCAAGCGCCTAAATAAGTTAGCCAAACCAACCATCACTGCTCAGTTAATTGCAAGCGGCCGTCAACCAATTGCCACTGCCGCTGCAACTGCGCTGCTAGCGCGCTGTCATGGGTTGCCACTAAAAAAGCGGTGCCTAATTGCCGATTAAATTGCTGCATTAATGCAACCAAGCACTGGGCATTTTGGCGATCTAAGGCACCGGTCGGCTCGTCCGCTAATACCAGTGCCGGTCGATTAATCAGAGCTCGAGCCACCGCCACCCGCTGCCGCTCACCGCCAGATAAAGCGGATGGGCGATGATGCAAACGGTCAAGTAGTCCCATCTGTTCAAGCAGACCGTAGGCTTGTTTTTGGGCAGTCGAACGTTTTATACCCGCAATCAACAGTGGCATGGCGACGTTTTCCCATGCATTAAAATCAGGCAAAAGGTGATGAAATTGATAGATAAAACCTAATGAACGGTTGCGCAGCTGCGCTTTTGCCGTCATCGATAACTGATGCAACGGTTGCTGCTGAAAAAAAATTTCACCAGCGCTCGGCCGCTGCAAACCGCCTAGCAGCTGCAATAACGTACTCTTTCCCGAACCAGAACTGCCCAGCAAGGCTACCTGCTCACCAGCCTTTAGCTCAAGATTGATCGCTTGCAATACCGGGACGCTCTGATCCCCTTGTTGATAGGTGTGAGAAAGTTGCTGGCAACTTAACAGCGGCTTACTCTGCATGTTGTAGTCCTTCTATCGGTTCTAGACCAGCGGCCTGCCAGGCGGGATAAAACGTGGCCAGTAGGGTCACGATAAAAGTAGCTAATAGCAAAAACAGCAGTTGGCGTACTTGGATTGCCACCGGCAAAGCAGTCAGTGGCAGTTGCAATCGCTCGCTGATAGGGTTCAAATAGCTCGCCAATCCAATGCCCAAACCCAAACCTAAAAAACTGCCCAATAGAGCACGAGTCGCCCCTTGAATCATAAATACCCAGACCAGTGTCCAGCGGGTAACGCCCAGTGTCTGCAGAATAGCGATCTCCCGGGTACGGGCCAACACCTGCATACTGAGCGCGGTCATGATGTTAAAACAACCCATAGCGATAATTAGAGAGAGCAGCAGTGTCATCATCCGCTTCTCCATGTTAACTGCTTGGAATAGCATACCATAATTCTGCCGCCAATCCTGCCAAACCAGGCCACTGGGTAGGTTAAGCGGTTGTTTGGGTAATTGCAACGGATCGTTGAGTAGCAAGCGCCAACCACTGATATGGCCATTGGGGTAACGCAGCAACCGGGCTGCATCCTGCTGATGAACTAATAGGTATTCACTATCCACCGAACTGCCGACCATAAATAATCCGGCTACCGTAAACTGCCGCTGGCTGGGCCAAGGGCCCAGCGGCGTAAACTGCCGCGTTTGCGTTGCGACCAACCGAACTGAATCTCCCAAGTGTACCCCCAATTGGCGTGCCAGTTGTACCCCTAAAATAACCCGCCAACGCTGCGGCTGTAGCGCCTGTAGGTGACCCTGTAGCAGCTGTTCAGCCAGTGGTTCGGGTGCTTGGGGATCAATCCCTAATAGCTTTGCACTGCTGATACCACGATCACTTTGCAACACTACCTCAGCAGTGGTTAACGAAACAACGGCTTGCTGCCCTGGCAGCGGCTTCAAAGCAGTTTTTGGATAGTGTTGAGGGTTAAGCGATCCTTGAACCGGGGCAATAATAACTTGAGGGACATATTGTAGAATGCAGCGGCGCAGTTGCTGTTGAAAACCATTCATCACTGAAAGCACCACCACCAACGCCGCCACCCCAACCAGTATTCCTAGGGCAGCTAACCCAGCCACTCGTTGGCCCGCACCATCAGCCGTGCGGCAGTATAGATAACGACTGCTCAGTAGGGTTATCAGTGGCCGATTCACTGCCATAAATCTCGATGGAAAATTTGCACCATTGGCTCTCCACTCCCGGTTGCCAACCGCTTTTGAGAATCAATCGGTTGAGATCTGCTTCCCAGTATTAAACCCAAGCATTGCCGCCAATAGCTGCTGTGGTACGATAATGGTAAAGCTACTAGCGAAAAACGCACTATGTTTGCCAAACTGTTAGACCCTAAAAACGATGTTGCCTTTCAGAAAATTTTCGGTAGCGAACAGCATAAAACGGTGTTAATCCATTTTATCAATGATATCTTAGAATTGGAAAGTCATAAAAAAATCGAACAGGTTGAATTCTTAAAAACTGTTCAAGATCCTGATATTGCGCTTAAAAAGCAGAGTATCATTGATGTACTTTGCAAAGATGTTCAAGGCGTCCAATACATCATTGAGATGCAAGTGACTAAAACCCGAGGCTTTGAACAGCGTGCTCAGTACTATGCCGCCAAAGCCTACGACAAACAAGCTAATCGAGGTGATAGCTATCATCATTTAAAAGAGGTTATCTTTATTGCCATCGCTGATTATATTATTTTCCCCGATAAGGCGGCCTATAAGTCAGATCAGGTTATTTTAGATAAAGTGACCTACGAGCGCGATTTAAAGGATTTTTCTTTTACCTTTATTGAGCTGCCAAAATTTACTAAAAGTCCTGAAGATCCGCTTAATAATATGCTGGAACGCTGGTGCTGCTTTTTTAAGTATGCACCACAAATAGCAAGCACTGATGAGCTCAAAAGGCTAGTTGATCATCCTGTCTTAGAGGAAGCCTACCAAGCGCTAGATCAACACTACTGGAGTGAGACGGAGTATCTGTCTTATGAGCAAGAGTTTAAGCGTATTCGAGATCATAAGGCTATGTTAGATGAAGCTGAGTATCAAGGTGAGCAACGAGGACTGCAGCAGGGCCGGCAGCAAGGTAGAGAGGAAGGTAGAGAAATGGGTAAACAGCAAGCGTGTTATCTGATTGCCCAAAATCTACTGGCTGCCGGCGTGAATCATCTGCTAATTAAGCAGACCACCGGCCTTTCCGATGAGGACTTGGCTTATTTAGATAAGCGCTAAACTTTGAACACACCAATTTCCACCCATAAAAGAGCGACTAGAAAAAACTATCACCCACCCTTTACAGTGGATTAGCTTGATGGCTTTTTAAGGTAGCCTTTCCCCTGCTCAGGCAAACTATGGGGTAGATCCTTACTAATTGCATAAGTGGGTACCCACTGCCTTATGGGTTGCGAAGTGCAGTTATTTGTCGAAATAGCTGCCATAGCCCGTAAAAAATTGGAAAGCGATGGCGGTTGCTCGAAACAATTGGATAAATTGGGTAAATTATTGCTATAAGATGGTTGTACCGACGGTGCATCAGGGCTAGCTATCGTAAAAGCATCACTATAATAATCATTTTCCCACTTCGCTTGGTTACAGTCGGATAACGATACCTCTGCCGGTGGCAATCGCTTTAAGCTTCTCGATGGGAGTTGGTCCTTATTAGGGGAAAATTTATCATCTTTTGAAAGAAATACCAAATCTTCTAAAAAATCAGGAGTATTAATCAATAAAATTTCATCACAAATAGTAGCACGGTGGCTGTAATAGGCCGCTAACGCTAAGGTGGCTACTGTAAAAGTATCGGCGTTCTTATGCGCCATATGATTAGTTAAATTTAAATTATTTTCTAGACAACTTTCCAGGGCTAGCAGCTGCAGATACTCTGCCGAAATGACTGAACTGTCATCTATCATTAACTGAGAACAGGGCTTAAAACCAATGGCCCAGTCCTCAATAGTTGATTTAAAATATTTAATATCTTTACTTAAATTAACCAGATGAGAGGCTTCATGCAACATTGTAGTAATAAATCTTGTTACTTTGTTACGTAATTTAAGTGGATTAAGATAAATAATTCCTTCATACGTGGTCATACCTGGTTCAAGGTACTCGATTGATAATTTTATCTTATCGTTAATTATATTTTTTTGTATAAGTCCTTGATAGAAGTCACCTACTTTAACGATATTTTT
>DWNI01000098.1:0-13102 GCA_018250175.1 Alychna victa
CGGAATAATCATTCCTACAAACCAATTCACACTGCAATGCTATTATATCTCGACAATCAAGCAACAATAATAAGCAAACGAAGCGATTACAGCCCTCCGATCTAAATAAAACACCCTAAACGATGAATCTTAAGAATGCACTCATATATTTATAAAACGAATGATCGACCGCATTTGAATAAAAATACTTATTACCATCATATTGTTAAGCGCGTGCTCATCGTTCGTGTTTCAACAAGAAATTTTATGTTTATCATTCTATTTGACATTTTTACGAACAATGATTCGTTTATCTCTCTCCCACAGATAGCCATCGCCGAAATATCGAGAGGGATGGAATCCGATTGTTAGCTCGTCCTAACCATCGAGTAGAAGTAAGCTGAATCACGCTGTTATAATTACCTTGTTCGGGTTTATTTATAATGAGCCGTATAGCCATATTCAGAAAAGGGGGTAATTTATACAAAAAAAGTCATACTTAATTTTGAAGTTATAAAAAAAAAATCTTCATATTGACAAACGATATATATATTTTTTGAACTTTGTGACTTATTGCTTCTGGATCAGAGTTCCAGAAGAAGTTCAAAAGAAGGAAGCTTAAACCCTGCTCTTCACAAAACCGTACTGACTAGATACGGCCTTGACGAAGCTATATTATCTTAGTCACCGTAAGCTAAAAACGGAACACAAATTATAGTTGTGAAAATGGTTGCATATTTTCACGAGTTATATGCATAGGCGTGGAACATAATCAGGATAATAATATAACAATTTAAATTCAAGCCGGCCGCGCTTAGCCGAGCCAAATTATAATATACAAATGAGCGAGTGAGCAGAAATAACCAAACAGTTTATGTCTCGCGCGTTCCCACAGGAACGGTATGCGCGGGCGCATGGTGAAGGCTCGCGTGGAGTCGACTTTGTTACTAAAAGTAATTTACATAATATTATTAACACTTTTTTTGTTATTCGCAGCCGGCCTGCTTCAGTTACGTAAAATTTGACAAAGTTTTTGTTAATTTTGTATAAACTATGTATTACGTATGTTCAAGATTACTCGAGTTCAATGTTGTTAGTTCATAACTATTGAGTTATTTAATTTAATTAAAGCACGTTGCTTTTGTAAGTTGCAATCTTTAACGAAACTATACATTGTTAGCAAATACCTAATTAATGATAAAGCTCTAGATAAGATCTGCACTATACTAATCTCGTATCAAGCGTGATTAAAGCGTATATTCTTCTATAAATAAATAATCACAGTAAATCAACAAATGGTTCTGTATTGCGTTCCAATCACTTTTTGTTTAATGTATTGTTTATTGTTTAAATTGTTATATCTTATGTCGACTCTACAGTAGTCTTTGTTAGCGTGGTAAAGTATCTGAGCACTGATGTATCGCGTAGCCTCCGGCAATGTATGACTCAGTACGTAGCAAGTCTGCTGAAGTGAGTTTGATTGGTTATTCCAGTGGGATATAATGAGAAAATTTAAATATTTATCTCCCTAAAAAAATTTAAAACATACGAGCTTTGATAAATAGTTATGATTATCAACTTTATTTGAAATATGTTTTGTCTGATAATAAAAATGAATTTACAAGTAACGCATGTTTCAATCTAGTCGTAATCTAAAAGTGAATCAACAACGTGGAACATAGGTTACAATCTCAATAACATAGGGATAGCCTAAAAACTTTCGATTAAAGAGATTAGTCGAACACTTCCAAACTGCTCTTACTTTAGACCAGGGTAGTAGAGTATGTCTTAAGCCTGTCAGTGTTAGGAAGAGCTTATTGCAAGCCACAGCTAATCTAACTATAGGTATTGAGAGAGAGTGAAGACTGCTAACTTAGTAAGCCACTAACGTAATTGACAGTCCAGACCTGTATTTTTATAAACACAGAACTGCAATTAATCGTAAAAAATATAATTGAATTGTACACATTAAAAATCAGGGAATTATCTTCTATTGAAAAAATAAGGCAACGAATTAACTTTCAACTATGACAAAGTAAATAAAATCTAGTAGGTATTATGTCATCTCTATGGTAGTCGCTGTTCGGTAAGCACAGTATCTGAGCGCTTACTGATATATCGCATAGCCCCCGGCGCTGTACGCCCTACGAACCTAGCTCGGTGAAGTGAGTTTGATTGGTTACTTCTAACTAATAAGTGAGTAAGATACTTAACTTAGTACACTATAAGTTAACGACCTTAAAATTTTAATAAGAAAACCTGTTAATATAATATTGGGTGTGTAAAAAATGTTTTATTGTAAATTTACAAAAGGAAATGATATCTAAATACCTTGTTTAGTTCTAGTAAGGTAGGCAAATGTCAGAATAATAGTTGTTGTTCGTAAGTTTTTTTAATTATACGCAGAAATATGTAAAAAATAGATTACCTATTCGTAATAAATTAGGGATGGAGGATATAGTTCCTATACGTCCTAATAAGAAAGTGTTAGTGTCTACTCTACTTTATTTTTATTGTTTTTGTATTTATTTTCGAAGAATTAAACTAAAAATTATTTAAAAAAAAATTGTGGCACGTGGCCGCAATTTCAGAATAAAATTTGTATTTAGAAAAACCTTTTTGAATTTTTTCTTATTTAACAAAACAATTATAAAACGTTTTAGTGTCCTAAGGGCTTATTCAACTCAAACTGGATTGAAAGTACAGAAATTCACATGGGATTACCTTAGTTATACGACATAAAGTCGACCATCCTTATCATTTTAGTTAAAATAACCGCTCGGCCCTTCGACCTTCCTCTCAAATTAAGTTAGGGAGGGCACAGTAGCTCACACACACAGAAACAACTGTACATATATCAACATCTACCCACACATGTACACAGTAGGCCGCCGCTACTGGTTTACGCGGTAACCAATGAAAGGCAGTAGGTAAAAATTTCTGGATTACATAATGTTCAATGTACCTATACATTGCTTGCGTAACACGAGTGCGTTTTACTTTTTGTTGTACGGAAATGGTCAATGAATGGTTTAGTTTGTTTTGTTAACGAGGGTTTGAGAGTGAATGAATTTTGCCATGAGTCATTATTAAACAATTAGATTTGGTAGTTAAAATCTTTAAATTATAACTGAATCATCCGGGTTCATCTCCTGTTTCATGGAGGGCTTTAGTAGAATTTACAATCAACTTCTAAAATTTGTGTTTGGATGATTTCTTGGCTAACTGAATACTGCCATGATTCTTTAACTTTTGGTCGATAGTACAAAATTCCAAAAAATAAGTGATTTTAATTTATAAGAACTCTTTACATCATAACTCATGTTGGGTTACAGTTGAAGTGAATACCGAATATCAGGCCTTATTCACTTATGATCCTAAATAACTGCAAGCCAAACAAAGTTTATTTGTTGTGAACTTATGTGTGTATTTTTAGTGTAAATATTAACTACACTGTGCTATATAAAATCATCTGCATTGTAATAGGTATTTTTACAATGGACTTTCACTGCGCTATAAAATTAACATAGTCACTACCAACCACTATTTACACGTGCCTATTGCCAACATATTTCATGCCATGTAATTTACAAAGTAATGACTTTAAATCGTGGAACGATCAAACCATAAAATTAGTATTTCATTTACATTTTACTTTAGATGTTTGTATAATAATATATTTTTTTAATTACTGCATCTTTTAT
The DNA here is from genome assembly GCA_018250175.1 of Alychna victa. Classification (NCBI taxonomy): domain Eukaryota; kingdom Metazoa; phylum Arthropoda; class Insecta; order Lepidoptera; family Hesperiidae; genus Alychna; species Alychna victa. The sequence goes on from DWNI01000098.1 coordinate 3,684, forward strand.
CTTGAAATAATTTAATCTTTTGTAATAGGTACCTAGAATTAATTATTTTCGCGCAGGGCGCTTCCCTTAATTATGTAAAATACAATGATTAAAAGTGAAAAAAATACTAAATATGATAAATTTAATTTAATTGGCATAAAATTACCATAAACAAATGAGATCGAAAAAAGCAAAGGTTTAAAATTTTAAAAATCGAGCTTCCGTGACTCCGCACCAACCGTGTTTGAATTGATAAGCTGGCTGAATACGAGTCAAAAAAATAAATTAATCTGGCTCCCGTTCACCAATCAGGTCGCAGGGCGTGGCGCGTAACACGGCAGCCGTTGTAAAACGCATTCAAAAAACGAACGTCAACTTTTTTATTGCAGTCGGAACGCTCGCGTAGGTGGAACTTTCTACTGCCTGCAGGCCGTTCTCGTGGGATTCGAACGGGAGGTATATAGAACCCACAGCTTAAATTGTGTAATGAGGTCGTATCTTACATCGTTTTAATTACGAGGTCGTGTTTATCGTGCTGTTAAAACGAAAGCTATTTAATTGTTTGGGGAAGCGCTGCAGGACACGTTCTTTCCTTAGATTTACAGGTCTTTAAAACGGCTTCGATGTGAAGTTACGGTCAATTAAATGTTCGGAAGATATTACGCTATAGGTACTCATAACTTCCTCCGACAAGACTTAACGACTGCTATTTACATATAACTATTTATAATGACAATGAGTGAACAGTCCATCGTAATAATTTGAGAGCCAGAAACCTTATAAAAGCCTTATCAATCCCTATCATAAACCCGCAATAATCACTTGAAATTCTGACCATAGGATCAAGTCTGAAGTTTTCAACCGACTTCCTAAGCAAACATGGCAAAAAGTCAGGTATACGTTACACCTGTGGCGCTTGAACGGAGTGTTTAAGTTTTCGTCAATCGACAAACAGCGCCAGTGCGAAGTGACCTCAGCAAACATTGGCCTCAATGGACTCGTGAATGTTTTGAATGAACTGCCCAAGTGTTGATATTAGTGGAGTGGTCAGGTATTTTACTCACTTTCTAGTAATTAACTTGAGCTGTGTTTATACTTACCTATTAATAGGTTACATCTGTTTACAAACAAACCTAACTAGTCTATTTGTTTTTCTTTCGTTTTGATAATTACTGTAGGTTAAAATACATTGCAGCTTTATAGCAAATTTTGGTTAATGTCACGCTTATATTTATTAATTTCTTTCTTTCTACTGTCTTCTTTCTTGGCCGGCAACCAATCGATGATGCTTTTGGTGTGAGCGACGCTGATTATTTCTTTTTAACCGACTTTAAAAAAAGGAAATTCCTAATTCGACTGTATTTAGTTTTTTATACCTCAAAACTTTTGACTGGGTGAACCGATTTTGATGATTATTTTTTTATTTAAAAGCTGGTGCTTTCCGTGTGGTCTTATATATATGTCATTGTTGTTGGACCCTTAACTTCGGAGATACATCAGAAACTCTTAAAACGATTTCGTCAACGTATACTGATTTGTTTGCGTTCTAATTGCGTTACTTGAGGAGTATTACGTTTGACCTTCTTTGTCGCAAGACAGTTTGAAGTCGGTTTTTTTAATTACTATAATATTAAAGGTATGCCTTGTTATAGATAAATACAGAAAGTAAAACATATTTTTGTGAATTATTGTCATTCTGTCTGTTCTCGCGTCACGTGAAATCTACTGGACATATTTAGAAAGAAAGAAGTACTAGGATACCTTTAATTTCGACAAATGGATTTGTTTCCGTGGGATAAATAGTAAAGGTTACTGTGGATGTTCGGTAAAAAGATTATCAATTAAAGTTACAGACAGTTTTTGTGTAACTAATTATGATTGATCGATGATCATCGTTCTAACTTATAACACAAGAAGATCAGCGATTAATGTTTTGACAGTTTTTTTGCAAATATTTTTGATTAAGAGAATAATTAATTATTGATTATAATCGTTCTAACTTATAGGACACAAACTGACCCCTAAAACGACAAAATTAGGTAATCATAACCCCTGAAATAAATAAGTAGTACTTAATGTTATGAGAGCTAGTACTCTAGGATAATTTAAGTTAAGCGAGCGCAGAGTAAGTAATACTGGCCCTGGGAGACGTTAGAGAGAGCGTTACTCAGCGCATAGTCTATTCACCACATAACTTAAGCGCTATCTAGTGTCAAACTCATGAACCTAACTAAATCCATTGCCCAAATTATCCCTGTTCTGTAAGACTGAACCTTCATTCTGTATTCCTTGGACGGAACTGTTTAATGTATGAAATAAAAAAGCTAGTGTGACAGTTTTGACAATGCAGCAATGGAAAGATGAATCGAAATATTTTATGTTAAGCCATATATGTTTTATTATTATTTTGTTTTTGTAAATACTTTAATGTCGTTTCTCTGTTGTTACATGAGGTTTATATTATTATAATTAAGAGGTATTTTAGTCTATACTAATATTATAAAGAGGAAAGATTTTTTTGTTTGTTTGTTTGTATCTAATAGTCTCCAAAACTACTGAACCGATTGAAACCATTTTTTCACTAATAGAAAGCCACATTATCAGGAAGGAACATAGGATACATTTTATTCCACAAAATTGTTTTTTTCCCGCGGAATAACAGGTAAAACTTGAACTATTGCAACAAATTAATGTATCAACTTTATAGATATAAATGTTTGGGTGCTTTCTTAGGCGAAGGTTTACCGAAGCGAAGCGAGGGCGGGCCCACTAGTTGTTTATAAATAGGTAAATATTTATAATCATAACGACCAATCACTGGCTAACCCAATGCTCCACTCCGGTATTTTTCGCTGAATCTGGTTAGGTACTAATTGCCAAATTCTAACAATAATGAATGAATTACATGATACTGGTTATATTTAGAACAGGTATGTAGGTACTACCCCGCGCAGTGACTGCCTGTCGGTATGAACTACGGTCCTAGTTCCCACACGGCTACAAAAATCATAAACTTCTAATATTCAAAAATATGTGCGAAGGTGTTTGATATTGATTATCTTTTACTTGGTCACCTTGGTCACCTTACTTGGTCATGAAACCTGGTCATGTGAGACTTCTGCATAATCTCCAAGTGCTGAACCCTGCGTCACATATTCCAGTGAACTACAAGTTTATTGAGATAGAACGCCTAACTTGTGTCTATTGAACCCTGACGTCAACACCCTTCTTGGTGTTGTTTTCCTGGTGAAATCTTTAAGTGGGGATGGACAAGCAGTATACATACGAGTATAATAATGCATGGTCTACGAAATAGAAGATTTCATCTTTTCAATAAAAGTTTTGAGACTTACTTTTAGGGGAATCAACGCAACAAGTTATTATTTTCTCATGCTGAATTTTTTGCTGAATATTTCAATGAATTCCGAAAAGGTTCCGTAGTCTTTCGAAATAGTTATTCGTTACGTGGACGTATTACTGGATTCGTATTTTAGCAATACAGCATTGCATCATTGCACCTTGCACTTACGGGGGACGCGGCGACGCGGTTAACAACAAAACGAGTGTTAAAATTATCTTATCATTGTTCCAAGCTCTTAAACACAATTAAATCTAGCAACAATTCGAACAATCGATCGATTTTAATGGCATCGAAATATGGCACCGTTTACAGATAACAAAAAATGTTGGCATGTAATAACACGTGTAATATTAATCTTTAAATATTCACGCAATCGCATGTGTGGGGCCCATGTCACACTCTCCGGTTTACACTGTCGGAGCAGTAACTCTACAATCTAAATAATTAATGTTACTCGATCAAATTTATTATAATTATTAACATTGATTAGGTTTGAAGTTTTAAAAATATTGTAGTTAAATTGATCACACTATAGTTGGTACTAATTACGATTATTAGACAAAATAATATCCTAAGTCTTGCAATAATAAGAAACAGCGTACTAAATTAATAACAGAAAGACGAAAAGTATTTAAAAAATATATTAAAGCAGCAAATAGTAGACCGCTTTATCGGAGTGAGCACTAAATTTATGAATCGTAGAATTAAAGCAATTAGTTAAGTGGTAGATACCAATTGTTTCATATCAAACATAGTAGAACTATGTACTTTGTAATTATAAAGAAATGGTTACGAAACGAAGTGAGGGCGGTTAGGCACTAGTGTTCAAATACAAAATTAGACATTTCGATCAAAATAAAATCTTTCATCCCGTTAAAAGTGCTACATAAAGTAGGTACGAGTATATTTAATGTACCTAGAACGAGATATCAAAATAACATGTCGGGAGTTGTTAAGTAAATGAAAACCATTATAATTGAACCTCTCGTTTCTTTTTTAAATGAAACACAAACATGATAGTGACATACCTTTTATCATCACACATACTCTTAATTAAGACCAACAGACAATTACATAATTATTTCAATCTCGCAACGTAACACAACAACTGAACGATATAAAAAATGTAAGTATACAAGTTACCCGTCAAAAGTTTTAATACAATTCAAATCACAGACATTGAACTGTATAACACAAACAACATCTTAATGAATAAGGAATTAAACATTTTATATAATAATAACATTAGTTAAACATATTTAGAAATGTCAAAGTGTTACGCTAAAACTTTTATAAGAGCCTTCACGAACAGATGCTTTGCTATTTACCACTCACGAGGTTATATAATATAATATATATTAATTTACATGTGCACTATAAATAACGATCACACGTGTCCGCGAACGATCTTATGAAGCAAAGCTCAACTTAGGGCGACGAGTAGGGGAGCTTGTATTGTCTTGGATTAATTTCTGCCCGTTTTAACAATTCTTTAACAGATACCAAAAATACCAAGGTTCTCAAGTCAATATAAAACTAGGTACAACCTTGGAAATATCTTACGAAATCAAAAGGGTCGGGTGATGCCGCCCAGCCAAGGTCGCTTGCTACTCGGCCGACGTCATTAACTGCTTTGTAGGTCAGTGGACCCACATTTAGTTATCTTGGCCTAGAAATAATACCGGAAGACATCAATCCGGTAGATAGAATCAGAAATCAAACACGGAATTAATTGTCTATTTGCTTGACACCATGTAACGTCAACATCAACCTGAGGCCGATACAAGACAAGCAGATAAATAACTTAACAATACCTACTCTGCCATGATCATTTAGTTAAGGCCAGTATCGTTTGACGGACCTATCAAGGGCGATACGCTCCACTGATCCTAACAAGGCTTCTACCAAAGTCAGCAGTCGGCAGTACCCTTAAAGGTATTTAAAAAAAGCCAAATAAGTACTTTGTTTCCAATCAATACACGCATCCCCGTAAAGCCACCCTACGTTCTTCGGCATACTAACCGATACATCATCTCTGCATTATATTATACTTCCTACTTGAAAATCAGTCAAATACACCACCGCGGTTACAAAATATGTTTTATATTTATATCTCTCATTTGCATTTTTCACACATCACACATTATTGGCACAACGAAACCTAATATCACAAATCGATCATTAATAACGATCATTAATATAATATTCATTATCTTTATTACTGAAGGAATCACATGCTTTAAAAGTTTATTTTATGGATGGATCGTCGTAATTATGTCTTGAAGGAAATTATTATCTATCTACTATGCAGTGAAACGAAGTAACATTGTGGGTGTATTACAGCCGAATTATTTGTGAGTTACTTTAGAATTTATTCTGTTAAATATATACAAATTTATTAATTTCTATTTTTTTTAGTTTAACAGCTGACATTGTTCACTGAATAAAGCATTACCGCCACAACAAGGTAGGTATATATGTAAGTAGAATTAAAATATACAAAAATCGTTGTAACGACATTGTTTTGTATGTTACGGGTTTTGATGTTACAATCACAATTCTATGATAATGTAGGACCTTAAACTTTGTATTGTGTTAAAAAAAGAAGGTCAATATTATATCGAAGGTCAGAGCCACCTAAAGAGACTAAAATAAAAACAGGCTTCGCCGACACAAAACACTGCGCGATATAATATTCTTATTAGAAACATTATCGAACGGACTTGGTTGAGACTGCTCAATGCTCAGCAGTGGCCAGACTGGCCAGCGTGTTAAATAATAAGGCTAGTGGTCAACAAGTACCACAATATATTAAAAATACATCCTTTTAAAATTACAAGTCTCTTTAAGACCTGCTTAACTAGTCTGGATGTACTTGTTGCAATGAAGCAAGAAATTCCAATTTTCGTTTGATAAAATCCAAATGGATTTGAGACTCGATTCCATGATACCCATTTCAAAATGGTAACAATATAAATTCTTTCGCCAATATTCGCTGTATATCAACCGTCTGCGCCATTTGTAACAGACGTCCGAATACTATCGACCAAGAATTCGGATGTCGCTACTGTTATCACCAGACATACATAACCGCTGTAATGTACTGTTTTCAGGAAACCCCACGTTTTATCACAGAAGACGGCCAGAGATAGCAAATGAATGTAGCTGTGGGGATTCACAATTCTCCATAACGCAGTCGCAAAGAAAAACCTCCCCGATCTGAACATACTCTCTCTTCTGAGCACGTCGTATTCAGGGCAGTTCTCGAGCAGCTCCTGGTAAATATCTATATATCTATTCCAAGCTAACGAAGATAGCACCATTTGACCAGAGAACAATCCTATCACTTGAACTATTCGTTGGAACGTCACTTTAGTTTTGTACGATATACCGGTTTCAGCGGTATGATCCTTCTCGATGTCTTCTGTCGTATTTATTTCTTTTAAGGGATGGTATGGCAGCGAGCTCGACGATGTGCCTTTGTAGCCCCTTCTCGGTGGATTGTTCTTTAGGTATAGAAGAATCCCGACCATTATGGCCACTACGCCAATCAAATCGCAAATACCGTCGACCCAGTACCCTAACGTGCCGACTTCCGATCTCTCCCCCTTGATGTGCTTCCTCTCTCTCGCCACATGTCCGTCTAAATCGTCTAAAAACATTCGTATTTGGAACAAAATTATCGCAATGCGGCGCGCGGCTAGATTCTGACAAGTGAGGAGCTTAGCGCCTACGAAAGCTACTAAGACGTGCGAGAAAGATATCATGTTGGGCGTTAGGAAGAGAGCTTTCTCGGATATACCGAGTCCTGTATCTATTATGGCACATAGCGGTCCGTAGATGTAGTGGTTGATGTGATCTACCATTAGACCCTTCACGGTAGGATGGCACAAGGGGTTGATGCTGCAAGGGACCCACGTCCCCGGTTCATAGCCGGGGCGAATGCTCACCGTCTTATGCGTCGAGGACTCGAGCGTGACGTTGTCGAAAGTGTCGAAAATGTCGATCTTGTAATTCTGTATCCGGAGGAATAGGAACGTGTCCATGTAGATGCAATATACGACAATGACGAATAGTAAGAAAGTGAGAACTTTGCTCGCCTGCGACGCCGGCCACATCATGTTTCTCGGTACGCGGAACGGTTGGGCGTGCGGCGCACATGTGTCAGCCTCCAATGTTTATCGGAGTCAGGGACAGATTTACACGCGCATACAAAAATAAAACACTACTAGTGTTTCTAATCGCATTTAAACAAAGAGATTCACCTCGTTCCGTATTTTTCTCCACCATCCCGGTACTCCAGTTTTATTTAGCGACGTGTGGGTTACGAAATCTTACAAAACGGCTTCTATTTTTAAATCCAGTTGTGGTAAACAGCGTCCTTCATTCTGATGCCGACTAACGCTTCAAACGCAATAATTTTTCAGTGATACGCTAACTATATTTAGAATAAGGCAGACGATTTGTACCAAGTTAATCATTAAAGTTAAAACAGTTCACTTTTAAATAGAAACGCTTAACATTTTCACAGACACCGCTCACATTTCACACATGGTTTCTCATCCAAACATCGGTAGCGATGTTTTATTGTCGGTCGCACGAACACAAACAGCTTGCCGTTAAACAGTAAGCCCAAGCTCTTCGGTAAAATCGATGGGCGTTTGATGCGGATTAAATTACGTGTCCACGAAACATTCGCAAACAAACATTGCCATTGCACTCGTAACACAGTCCAGTGAGTGGTGTCGCGTAATTTTATAAACACGGAATGTTGTACGACGGGCGGCAGAGGTACGAGGGGCGCGACGCAACCGCAGAATGCGTGCGCACCACAGCCGCTCCGCAGACGGTATGGCGCGATTGGTTTGGTTCCAGTTTCGAGTTTAGGTGGAATGGTATGAAACGGGTGAACTAACTGGCTAGGGGCGCGCGGCATTTTTCTTATATCGTTTTTTCATTTTTAATCTGATACAACTTTTATGTTTATAGCATGCTGCTCAGCGCGACTACAGAAGTAGTACTAACAATTTAAATAAAACAGAAGAAAAATAATACTATTAATAATTTAAAAAATTATAGTATGCATTGTAAAGTCGCAAATACTAATGTAAACGCAACTTCACTGCAATTTGTTTGCGTAGCCATAAATTAAAGATTTTAATTATATCTAATTAATAGTACTAATGGCCGACGGACTGAATAAGTAACTAACAGATGTTTACACGCAGTAGTAAGCACTTAACAGATGTAGGTCCTGTCACTTACATAGGACGCGGGGTGTGCAGGATAAAATGACGCAACACCCTATCGTAACCCCATAAACGACAACCCTACGCGAGTGACGCAGATGACAAAATGTTCAAAACTATGTCGAGTGTCAAATTTAGTTCCAATATTATAGGCAATCGACCACGATACGGTGTATGCTCACACTGGGGAAATCGAGTATAGTAAGGTAGCAACTGGCTAGTGGCGTTTGTAACTTAGTTGGTAGTGAGAAATGACGCTGCCTGCAGTGCGAAAAGTCCTATGTTCGATTCCAGGCTGGGGCAGATATTTAGGAAATAGAGAAAAGTTTGTTCTTGATTTGTGGTTTTGTTTTATTTGGGTATGCCAGAGTGTTTATTTACTTATTTATTGCAATATTGTAGACATGTAGATAGGTAGATGTTTTCATTAACATAAAGGTACATTAAGTTATAAATAACAATGGGACGCTCATTATTTTTGACTTTGAAATATTACTTATTTTCGTAATTAAGTATAATAGGTCCCATATTATATTTAACCCCAATGTTATGGATGGTTAACCCAACAAAAAAACGATTGAATTAAATGTTTGTAATGTTGGTAGGTAGGTTTATTTATGTGCTAATTTAATTATGAAAACAAAAAATTGTAAATTGTCCTATTCTACATCCCTGAGATTTGTTTGTTTTAGTCACTTAACGACCACTAATTATATTTTTATTATATATTGACGACCAGACAACATTATACTCATGGTTTACCCCTTAAACCACAGCAAATAACGTAAAAACCATTATCATTACTGGGTTCTTTCCCAGTCGAAACTTAG
>DWNI01000099.1:0-13043 GCA_018250175.1 Alychna victa
GCTTGCGGTATGTATCATATTAACATAAAAAAAAAATTCTCAATCCATAATGTAGTTGTGAAAATCGCCTTAGCAATAAAAAACACCCAATTATATCTTTCGAATTACATAACGAACAAATAGTCCTACATGGTTAAATAAACTGCTATAAACTTCGAAAATAATTTAACAAACAATTTTAGTTAGATACCTTATGTGCTCCATGTGTAATAATATTAATTTTGAATCAAATTAAAACTTATTTGTTGTATTTTAGCCGAAATTATAGCAAAATATCGTAATCTCTTCATCTGACGATATTTATTATCGTTTACATCTTTTCCTTTATGCGTAACATTACCTTGATCTTTTGTAACCATCTCGTTCTCGTCTATTATTGTAACAGTGTTTTGTCTCTTTCATGACCTTAAACTCCAGTGATTTCAATATGCATTACATGGTATACCTAAATTTATCTGACACGGTCATGTAAAATAACTATTTTTTTAGTTTTATTTTACAATAGCTAAGAGTATTTTGCAACCTGGACAGAAATAATTAAATAAAAATTAAGATCGCGCAACGGTCCGCGCCGTATTCTAAAAATAGAAGTGCTGTCTTTTCTAAGTCATGTGTGTGTGTTAGTGAATTTAAGTGAACCTACCGCAAAATCTGATTATGAATATTATTTTACAATGATGTTGACTTAAAATAAACTGAAACTCCAGTTTTACAATAAAAACTGACGCGATGTGTTTCATTAAACAGTGTAGCAGGTTCTGAACTGTTCAATTATATATTTGCAAAATTTGCACCTAACACGAGCGATAAAAAATCACAATGTAATTTGTATAATATATTTTTAATATTAAACACCAGGTGTAGCGTTGCTTTCAGTGTTACGTAAGAAAAGATCAAAAATAAAATTTATTCCCAATTGCTTTATGCTTCGAAATAGTAAGTTAGATTAATAATATTTATTATAATTTTTTTAATGCCTTCGTTGTTACCATAATATACATTTTATTATAAGCACTTTTGTGTTTCATATAAACTAAAATTATATTTATTGTTGTGGGACTTGCATGTTGCTTAGGCTGGAAAATGATTGACGTTAAGTATTAAGCTTTCACAAAATTTTAACGCTCTCTCTTAGTTTAGTCAGTTTGTAGTGCGTTAAAAATCGATTTCTATTCTTACTTTATCGATTGGTCGTATTTCTTAACAAATCGATATAGTTATGTGGGTGGTACTTGCACTTGGCATCACTAGCCCGTAGCTTGCTTTGTCCCATTTTGACTTTTTAATGTTTATTTTTATTTTCTCACATGTTCATTTCAATTAAATGTTGAAATCTTGAATATTTTTGATAAAAATGTGTGTGTGAATTTCGTTTTATAAATAGTCTTGTATTAATAAAACGTAAGTATAATGTGCCTACCGGTGATAATATAACATAAGTTAAATGTAAGGACAGCTGATAAAACTAATTAATTACCTTATTTGTTTTTAAAAACAATGGATTTTAGCTATTTATAATCTGTGTTATCGTTGTTTTTACTTTTTTTTGCTATTTACGTTCGTGAATACATATTAACATAAATATCGTCGACCACGGATTTCACTACCGGACGTCATATTTTTTTTATTGTGGATGTAGATAACGCCCATAATATCAGCCTTCACATCTACTGGCCACTTGCAAGTATTATAAGACATTATTAAGTTCATTTATTTCAAAGTCATCCAAACATGGGCTAATTCGGTCTACTTCCTAATAATGGGCGATCCCTTTTTCTTCCTTATTACACTGCCCAACTGTCCCACTGCTGGGTAGCGACTGCTATCGCAGTGTCAGGGGTAAGATCATAGTCCAATCTAGCTAAGTGTAGATTAACAGAATTCACACACCATTTGAAACGTGGAGAACTCTTGGGTATGTAGAAATACAATATTTTTTTTACAATAATAACAGATGCTTGCTCAGTCAGTGAATCAATATTTTTTTTTGTGAATTAAGGTAACAGAATGGTAACAATATGGCTAGACTTACCACCCGCAGCTTTACCTGAAGAATAGTGGGTTTTAAAATATTGTATTCCTTAAGAAACCTATTTCCCAGTTGTTGCTATAATGAGATAGGAACCCTTACAGGCATCCCCTAGATTACCCTACTAAATTTTCATCACAGTCTGATCAGTCATTTCGGAGAGCATAGACAACAAACATACAAGACATTGATTGTAAGCTGCTCAGGAAGGTTTTGACTGTGGAGACTGTACAACCAACACTTTTCTCTCCAACCTCTCATCGAAGCAACATATTTGTTAACTGATCCTAATTGACTGCTACCAACGATAATTATAAAGTCTATGATAAAATATCAAATATTAAACAGAAACTCAAAGTAGTTATTTCAATTTAATCATCTACATGAGTGACTGATGGTTACTTTGCCAGCCTGCTCAAAGTTTTCTGGGTTTGATGCCTAGACAGAAAATGATGAGACATTTCTGTTCTCGGTCTTTGTGTGTGTCTTGTCTTTGTTTTGTCCAAGGAAGCCTAGTGTAGGGCTTAGTGTGCAATGCTATTTATTCTTAGTACTAATTATTTACGTTCTACACAAAAAGAATTGAGACATTATGTATAAACAATATGAGTTAGTTTATGCTATTGTTATCAGCAATGTCTGAAGCTGTTTGTCCCTTATCTGGTCTACTGTTCTATATGAAATACTGATAGCCAACCCCACATTGACCTGACAAATCTTATCAGTTTGCTGTGTATGTAGAATTCATATACACTGCCAGCCAATTATACTAATAGGCCAAGAGATCTCTTAAATCTCATGAGAAATGTATGATGTAATGGTTAATGCCAGACTGTCTTTCAAAGGAACCTGGTTTGATTTCCAAAGCAGGAATTGGGAAGATGAGTTTTAAGTTCTCGTTCTGGGTGTGTTGTTAATGGCATTCATGACACAACAAATCCTAGTGTAGGGTTGTGAGGGGGTAAGGGTGAAATTTTATGATATGAAATAATTCTAATACAACAAAACCTTGTTATAATAATTACAAAAATCATCAACATCATCATCACAACCCATAACTGTCCCACTGATCTCGGGTCTCCTCTCACAATATGAGGGGACAGGCCATAGTCCACCACGCTGGCCCCATGCGGATTGGTAGACTTCACAACACCTTTGAGAACTTTATGGAGATCTCTCAGGTGTGCAGGTTTCCTCGCGATGTTTTCCTTCACCAAAGCAAGTGACAAATTACAAAAATACTGCTAATTCATTACATGAATGGCCTCAAAGTCGTTCGTTATATATCCTCGTATGAAGTTGTGAGTATTTGTTCCAGATGCATCACAAAGTGCCCGTATTGACACGTATAGACAATGGAGGAGCACGCGTGTTTGGTGCGCGCTCGGTCGGACTCTGAGAGCTCGTCTAAGCTGAGCTTCGGGTCGATCGCGCGCGCCGCCGAGGAACGGCGAGGTGAGTGACGAGTACCGGATTACGTTTTGTACTCCGGTACCTTGGTATATACGAGTATAATAACATTTCGTAAATATCATTTTGGTGATATAGACTTTATTTATCTACGGAACCATTAAACATAAGGTGTTAATCATAACGTTTTATGGTTTGGTTAAAAACCGAAGCAGGCTCACCTATTATACTAGGGTGCTGATCTATATCTAGGAATATTTTCATTCCCCTGCACTATCTCTCCACTAACTACCCTAGAAAGTGAACAAAATAACGACCAATCGTCCTTCTAATGACGAATTGCGAAATGATTATAGGTTATATTAGTAGGATAAAAAAGATTTGTTACGTGCCAGTATAATACCTCCAAAACCGTTAATGAGGAATCCGTCGTCACGTCATAAACTACTTCTGTTTAATGATACTAGTTAGCTCCTCTTATCCAGACGTTTTAATTAAATTTCTGTCTACATTATTGCATTTACCGCCCTTCCTTGTTATAAAAAGTAATGTTAATAAGATCCGACCTCGGGCTTTACCGTTTTACGCGAGTTATAAATCAAGCCGCTTTTCATTTTGGTGGAGGTGTCTGTTCATTTCTTGTCTATGGGCAATTTTACTTCCTTCACTTTCGACAATTATACTCGTACAATTGTCCCTTTAGAGATTGTCTCAAAATTCACCATCGTAAATGCTAATCCTCGTTTATATTTGGCAGCATTGAGCATTGTAGGTTATTACTTATTACCACAGTAAGTTATTATACTGTTTGTAGTTTTTTTATGAATTATCAGTTCTGATGATTACCTGATCCAGAGATGATAAACGCACTAACACAATGAAAACCTATATTCTTTAGATCATTTTAGATGTGTGGAAACGTTATTAGTTCGAACGAATTTAATTATTATTTAAATAGATTTAGAACCTAGTCAAATATATTAAACAAGTAATTACATAGCTGGTTCCGAATGCAATAAATAATTTGTCGAACCAAGTGTCTGAAGTTGAAAGAATTTCAATATTGTTCAACCAACTCGATTTCAAAGTGCACCACAAATCTTCTTCCTTCAGATTATCTCGGGACTTACAAGTAAAATTACTTTTAGATCACGACCGCCTTGTTTCCAATAAATTTCCTATTTATTTAAAAGACAAAAAGTTGTTTGTTTAATAGTTCTGTATTTAACTCCATCAGTATTTTTTTTCTATTAAACATCACCTGTTTTATAAAAAACAAAGTTAAAAAGAAATTATCTATGCTTTTTAAATTTTACCTTCACGTTTGGCAAGTACCTGTTTATAAGTGAAGTAAAATTGTTTCTATTTTAACAGGTACATAAATTCCAATCTAACATCACATTTCAATTGTTTACCATGTTATTACAGATACGCAATACTCTGAATCCAACCGATTGCTTCTCATCTTTGTACATACCAATCTCAAATGCACTTTTTATCCAAGTATAATAGATTGCCTTGAAGATTCTGCATAAATTAACATGTAAAAGTAAAACAACTACTTCAATGCAACTAGTGTGGGTTTACCATTAGCAATAGTTGTGTACTAATGAAACTCAGGTCTTTTTTACCCTGTTGCCAGTCGGTGTTGTGAAACCGATGCTTAAAGTACGTTGTTAATAATTTGATGGACATTTTCTGAAATAGCGCTTGCAATTTTCGATATCGCTTTGCCTAACTAGATTCGAGGTATTCGTCACGTCATAATTATCACGGCACGTCAAGATAGATAAACTTCTGGGACATGTTATACATACGTAACAAATACAAAATGAAAATAAAGGAATAAAAGAATATGCTGGAATTAAAGAATTAAATAGGTATTCAATTATTTTTTTAGCTAAATAAAAATATAAAAACATTTTTAATCAACATGATTACACTGAATTAAAACGATTTATTCCAATTTCTTTAGAACATTTCTATTGAAGTTGGGAAAAATTGCGGGATAATTAATAGAGTTATTTATGCCCAAAGTGCCCTCTAAAATGCGCACTGGATCAGCGTGGTGGAGTATACTGTAGGCCTCCTCAGTTATGAGGAGAGACTCGTGCCCTGTAGTAGGTCATTAATAGGCCGAGGGAAATTTATGTAAATTTTAATGCCTTAACTTATCTTGAGCTCATCTTTGAGAGTCCCGGATTCAAGCGCCGTATCTACAATAGATAACTGATACGTTTGTTTAATATTGTATCGAAGCATAAATTTACTGTAAGTTTTAGTGTAACATGAGATTGAAGAAATCTTATCCTATCCTTAATCCGACTAAATTTATCCTGACATTGACTAAAATGGTATTTATTATCAGTATTCGATTCTATTTTATTCACTAACTTGTTGCCCTTGATAACACTTATTTTCTTGCATGTAAAGACATGTATATTTTTTTGATTGTTACTGTTATTGTAATATTGCACACTCTTCATTACTATATTAAGGTCACGACACTCGTGAGATCACACTACTTACCTTCACGTAATGTGTGAAATTGTTTGTGATTTTATTGGCATTCATTATGTTGTTGAGTGGGAATATAAAAACCAAACCTTCAATCACGTGGGCGAGTCGAGTGTTAGAACAGAAGGATATCCATTTAGTTTCCAGACCTAGCTAACTTATGTGTATGATATATAATGATTATTATGTATATTGTACATCTGAGAGATCTCCAAAATGCATTGCATGTGTGGCAAATTCATTGCATGTGGTATAAGGGCAGGTCAATAATGATGATGTTAAAAATGTTCCATCAATGTTGAGCTCGCAGTCTCTCGGACCCGGGGCCCGCGGCATTTTTCCGGTCCACCACCCTATATATACAACTGATTATACAATACAAATAAGGTGTATTTATTACAGTAGTTATAAAACTTCCCCAGCTCGTAATTCATGCTGCTGATCGACAAAGAAGCATTGGTGCCAGGTCTTAGCATCCCAACTAAATCTGGATTACGAATAATATTAATGTTTAACAAAAACGGTAGTTAATGGGTTTTACTTACCTAACTCTATTACGCCCTTCAAAAATAAATTCTGCAATATTATAAACGTGTTACGTCCCATGCTTTAAAGACATCGCAAAAGATAGATGTCTCTCCAGCCAGGAACATGGAGCAAGGTTCCTCGGTAATGCCCTTGGTGTTATCACTGTGCATGTTGGTGTTAATAATTACCATTACTAATGTCTACCGTTGCGGTGGTCACTTATTATCACGTGGCTGGTCTGTTCTGGTACTGGTCTACTCTGGTGGTGGTTCAACTTCTGTACACCAGGTTTCATGGAAATCCATGAGCCGCGTGGATTATATAGGTACCATTAGGTGGCCTGTCCGATTCGTTTTCCATCTATAGACAGAGAAGGTATACAGTGCAAATTAACGGCTCTCATATTACGATAATTTCCTTGACTATTGCGAAGTCAATAGGAACAAAGCAATGATATTCATTCCAATAAATACGACTTTCCCTAATAAATATGAGTACAATAATTCGTTGCTCACATTTCCCATAATATCTGTTGTCTGGGTGTTAACAATAGCATGCCGGCCTCGAACCCGCGATCCCCATTCCACGACTATCACGATCACGCGTAAATTGCTGCCACGTAGCTCACTGGCATCCGCTTCTACATTTTTAACATTTTACCTCCAGTTATTGTTTACCTTTTGGTATGATTTTATTTACCTTTTACCTGTCATTTTATTGTGATAACTGTGAACTGTGAAGCTTTGTAATGGAGCTCCAGAAATTGTAATCGAACAGCACTAAAGACCTAAGCATTAAAGACTTTTGACACATAGTAAAAAAAAAATATTTTTATAGCCTGAAGGGCTAATGAAAACGCAGGCGGAACACCTGATGGTGAGAGGTCACCGTCGCCTATGATCACGAACAAGACCAAGAGCCGGTCTTGAAAAATTCCGTCATAGAGTTCCCAAAAACCTTCTAGAGTTCGCAGAAATGATCTTTTTTGAATGATACTTGCATGTTGCATCTATTTCTATGATGCTTGCATTTTGTATCTATTTCAATTTTAAAACTAAATAATAAAACAATAAAATATCAATCGGATAAAGAGAAACCTTTTATTGGTGACCGATTCAATCAATCGCTTCTGGCTTAGCATAATGCTTCGGATCTGTGACGAAATTAGATTTTATACAATGTTGCCTACAAATAGACGATACGGATTGAACCTATGCACAATAAGACTTTGCAACGTAAAGAAATACCTGAATCAAAAAATGGTCTACACAAATCGACATTCTTTTTTATACGACCTATCCAACGATACTTTACGTCTCTTAGCTACTCGTAGGTTGCGGACGGACGGACAGACGCTTTTAGGTCGGATATTGGGTATGTAACGTCGATTAAGTTAATGATTAAACGTATCTCAACTCCTCGTTGCCACAAAACTAGCGAATACACGCCGCTTTCTTCCACCGTATTGCAAGTAGATACTTGGTCACTAACACAGCTATTTACCATGTCGTCATTCAATAGCGTAAACTTTGTTAAAGAATATCAGTACGTAGGTAGGTAATACGTAACACTATATTTTGTTATATTATTGTATTCTCTAGGAAATTTGATTGTTTTGGGAAGCCCATTGGCTGCTTCCTACCTTTTTCCCGGGAATATTTTATTAGGAACCTACTTTTACCTATTGTTTTTCGATATTTTGTTTATCCCGTTGCGATTTGAAAGTGTATTCTAGAAACTATTCAGGTATACAATATAACTTCATTTCAATCTTAACAGTACCGTTGAGATGTTTAGGAAAAAGGAAAAGGTTAGCTCGTAGGTAACCTTTAGTAATAATTCAGTCAAATATAGAATAGCGAATGAACGTTTATCCGAATTATCGATGCTTTTAGGACTCTTAAGAGATATTGGAATCGATGTGAGAATAAACATTTAAAGGGAGCTGACTTGTTTATAATATATGCAGTAAAGTTTTATTCTTTATAATATTTACTGTTGAGATAAAACGGTAAATATTTGTTGTGTGTCTGCTTGATTGAAATGTTCTTAAGAGTTAATCATAGCTTAGATGTTTTTTTTGTTGCTATAAACAAATATATTTCTAAATCATAAAATTTCCTTACGATTTATACATCCAAATACTTAGAACTAAAATAATAAAATCATCATCATCATCATCACAACCCATAACTGTCCCACTGCTGGGCTCGGGTCTCCTCTCACAATGTGAGGTATAAATTCCACATTTCGGAATACCTGCCATTTTTAACGAATATTATACAAAGTTTGGAATCCAAAACTACAGATAAATTAAATATTATTAAATTTATTTGAAGTTGGTGTTTACAAATACTTTTCACTTCAACATTTACTTTCAAGTCACTATAAAAATACTTAATGTTGCAAGTAGGTAGGTGTCTTATTTTTTTAGTATAAAGTGAATACGGGCAAGATAATATACTACAGAGTAAGCTCGTGTGAAAATAAGTTCAACCTTTTAACATGCAAATTATATTACCTGTGGCGGTCTCGCTACTGCCCTTTGTCGTCAAATTGAACATGGCGGCAAATGAAGAATTAAAAATGTAATCGCTCATTTAATCTCGGATGAGACTTGTTATTATGAAATAAGTGGATTTATAAAAGCGGTTATTTTCGACGTTTTAGTGGTGAATAATAAAAAAAGAATACAGCATATACAGCATAATATTGCAGAATAGTCTGCTTTCATAGAAACACGAAATCTATATAAGCTTCGAGTACATATACTACGAGTATAAAGAAATCAATTTCTTTTTGCTTATAAGCATTATAATGCGACTAAAGTTTAACAAACATTATTATATCAATAGTTACGAATAAAGAGAGAGGATACAAGACAACAATACCTGATAAAACTTAAAACCCGCCCTCTTAATCGAATGATAGAGCTCAGTTTGTCATAGGTTACAGTGGGCGGGGCCGCCTTGCGATGTCTCAAGCTTGGCGTATATTATTAGTGTAGTTGAAACTTTCATCAGCCGCCCCCCCCCCCCAAAATACAACACAAGTATCTTGCTTTTTTCGATATCTTTTGCCAAAACATTTGACGTGACATGACCCACTACATTGCGTTCACGTTCTCAAAGGTGTTATGAAGTCTGCCAATCCGCACTTGGCCAGCGTGGTGGACTATGGCCTGTACCCTTCACATTGTGAGAGGAGACCCAAGCCCAGCAGTGGGATAGTTATGGGTTGTGATGACTTATATAAGATTTTGTTAATACTTATTCGTTTTGATGATAACATATCTAATTAAGAGCTATTTCCGAGTTTTTCTGCCTCTATCTAATAATGTCTATATTATTAGATTTGTATCTATGAAGGTAATGACCCCTGATGTATAATAATTTGTTTAGGTAATGATGTAAACATTACTAACATACGCGTAGTTTAAATAATTAATGATTCATGGCTATTTCATGATTATATTTAGTAGGTAGCTACACTGATAGTCATTCAGTACGCCAAAAATATAGGTATTTATGTACCTACAGTACCTGTCTACGTAACATTTTAAAAAGACGAAATCAACGGAATAATTTTCGTTTTAAATGCCAAGATTTTACCAGTTTGTCAGCATGATGAATATGTATGTATACCATGACTAATTACTAGCTTTCTAGTGCTAAAGATCTGTGAGCTTGGTCGAAGACGAGCTGACGGGCCAGTGAAGAAAGTGGAAACTATACTTAAGGGTTTCTAGTTGACTACGGATCCCTAAAAAAGATAAAATAAATGCGATAAAATAATATAATCAACGTTTCCGCTAAAATTGAGTGGATTTTAATAGTATGTAGCTGTTATTTGGTAGGTCAGTAAATTATAGCAGGTATATTAGGATTTAGACACCACGATCATGACATACTGTTACAATTTATTGCGTTAAAGAAATATCTTGCGTCAGTCGCCAATGAAATAGTTTGTGACGTATCTCAACAATCTTAAGGACTTTGAAGTTAAGAAATTTCGATAAAATAAGGTTTCCTAAATTAAAATTGAACGATCAAAAATTTGAGTCTTAGTCTTGCAGCCTCTTTATTAGAGATCCTTCCCGTTGAGCGTATTGTTATTCCCATCGGCCAGACCAGTTGACACATCTAACAAACTAGAAACTGCCAGGTCCATGTTGCGTCTTCGATTCTTCGGGTCGGCTCAGAGATTTACTTATGTCAATGTGACAATTAAATACTTTTATTTTATACATTTATATTTGTGATGTCTCACTTGGGAATGTCAAGTGTAAGTGACTTTCCTACTTTTATATACTTAGTCATTTACTTTCTATTTAAATATCTCAGTAAATATACCAATCTAATTTTTACAAGTAGCATTCGTTACTCAAAACCAAATTTAGGTTTACATCTTGTCTCAAAATAGTAAACCGATTTTTTTAAAGAGCAAATTGTTCGGTACCTCACTCCTTTTTACTCCAAGTAGTTAATTCTCCATAATCAATCTGTTTTTGTTAAAAAACTAAAAACCGTATGAAAGTGCGTTTATTCTTTAAATTATCGCTTTAGTTGTTACGTCATACAATAATATTATGTTTGTATCTCGATAGAAGATATGCTGATGTGCACTTGTAGATGGCACTAAAATAATTCGCTATAGTAGGTACTTAAGTGGTCAATTGACTGCCTTGAGGTCCAATACGGTAGATTGTCTTGATAGCTACCATCAACTGTATGCATCTGGACAGGAACTCAATTGATTGAATTATTTAGCGAACAGAGAAAGTAGATAGGAAGTGACATGACGTAGAAAATCAAAGAATTTAATATAAGTAGTTAGTTAAAAACTCATTAATGTCACGGGATGATTATGATAGTGTGTACTGGCTGGTGTGCCTGGTTCGCAAATCCCCGTCGCAAAACGAGTCATTCTGTGACTGACTTTAAGTCATAGGAAGGGTCAAGTAGAATGGTGGTCTTCCTACAAATCCTTCCGAAAAAAAATGATGTATCGCTGATTTCCAGATGTGTGTTCGCGTATGGCTGGAGGTGGGCCACGCATGTGAGCCGCGGCAGTCGCCGTCGGGGCGCGCGCTTGCGCTGGACTGGCGAGTATGGGTGCGTGGCTCGCGCGGGTCCGACATCAGCTCGTTCGTGCATAAGGTGGTCTTCAAACTACACCCGGCGAGCGCCTTCGTCTATCCAAAACGAGGTAAGAGAGGAACTCTATCAGGACCGTTTCAGCTGAAGCTGTGTCCTTGAGCACGCCTGAGTTCGTGGGCCTTTTGGAACGCTGAAAGCCTATTACCTAAGGTCTGATTCAGGTTCTTTTTATTAAAATGTCTATCAAAATGAAAACTAAGGGTGTTTAAGAGAAGTTCCCGTTTCTTTTTTGCTTTATTTTGTTCTTTTTAACAAATGACTCATAATTCTCAATGAATCCGGGCACGTACACATTGTGCCTCTAGGATAAATACGGAACTACACACAACATGATAATATATTATATACGGATAGGTGGGACTTTCGAATCGTGATCTAATTAGCTGGTTATCGTTTCGACCCCGGAAAGTAGTATATCCATAAGTATAGAGACCAATGTATGAATACGTAGGGTAAATTTGAAACACCCCAGAATGAGTCACCGTTGGAGATACCCAAAATCCTGTAGGCACAAATGCTTACATGAGTCACGTGTCATGTGACGCGCGCGAGCCGTTGAGCAGGTTTAACACTATTGATCGAAGTAAATTATAAGAGGAAATATACTTATGTTGGCTATAAGGCTGAAGTCCTTGTATTGTCACCACACCTAGTACGCTATTACAATCCAGTGGCGTAACTATAGGGCGGCAGGACTGGCAAAATACCACGGGCTCCCGGCCTGACGGGTCCGCGGGCCGAGAGGCTGCGAGCTCAAAAGTGACCAAACATTATCAACATCACCATCATTGACCTGCTCTTATAACACATGCAATGAATTTGCCACGGGTCTCATATGCTATGGTTACGCCATTCTTCTGAAATATAATACAAGATAGGTGAGAGGAGATGCCCTATGCAGTACTACATATGCATCAATCGATCATTAATGCAATATAATTCAGGGTATCCTAGTACGGCTGCGAGTGTGTGTAAGCATTTTTTGAACTAAAATCATATAGAAATAGATTTCAAATCTTAATTATGTGTTTAGGTAACATGTAAAAACCGTGTAAAGGTCTTCCAAAGTTGTACTGCAAATTTTTGTTGCAGTAAAATATTGCATGAATCTAGGTGTAGATAGATTACTTTATTTACTTACTCGTATCTACATATAAATAAAAATGGATAAATAAACGTATATTACTATGACATTGTTAGGAAAATACGCTAATTATTTTTATCGCAGGTACGCCTTTTACATACGTTACCTACATAGTTATCAGATAAAACGTACGAATTAGGAATATTATCGTTCACATTTTATGATCGCATGGGTTCATATTTCGTTTACTTGGTTAACTTGTAGTTCTTTATATTGCAGTTATCCAAGAGCCGCCATACGAGATACAGGAATCCGG
>DWNI01000100.1:0-13033 GCA_018250175.1 Alychna victa
CCTTGTTGATTGCCTCTAACTGAAAGAACGTGCCACTATAAACTGAAACCTCATTTGTCATTCAACTGGATGCGCTACGTGGGGGAGGTTGTCTCGAACTTAAAGATGAATGGAGTTCAAAAGAACCTAAAATTCTTAACTGAAAATACACGATTGATTATTTGTAAACAGCCATGAATTGTTTTATCTTCCGCCGCGTGTTCTTGACAGATGATTTACTTTCAATAGCTCTAATTTTATTCCACATTTTATAACAGAAATCTTACTTATCTTCGTTGCAATTCCTTTCACGCGGGAGAAATATTTTTAGCGATATGAGAACATAAATAAACAAATAAGTACTAAGTCTAAGAGTCTTTGCGCCGTATACACGTTTCATATTAAAAAAAAACACGGAGCTGATGTAGAAGCAAAGGGTGAATTAAAATTTCATACGTCGACAAAGAAAAAACCGAGAGGCGTGTTGTCAGCGTACAGCGTTTGACATCACAGGTTACTGAGCAAAAAATTTACAAACGTACGCTTCTGTAACGAAAAAAAAACACTATAGGTACGGTTTTGTTCAATATTTCTGCAACGGTCAATTGATCACAACTACTTTGTGATATTTTCAAGTTTAAAAACATTACCTTTAAGAGAATTCCAACAAAAATAAAGGCATGTAAATACCTGTTGAACATCTGGGAGAAGCTAAATATGTAAATTTTGTAGGCGTATTGATAATTTAAATCATCACAGGGCTTGTGAGATTAGAGAGACGTAGTCACTAAATTATTTATCAGAAATGACCATTAAGACATCCGCACTATAGATATTTATTTCGTTAAGTATAGTTTTATAAACAATAACCTTTAGGATAAACGGCCTCGTAAATATGCCCATTCGGAAATCTTACAAATAAGTAGCCCGAACTATTTTTTTGTGGAAACCTGACAACCAGGTAAACGAGCAACGAGATGGTAAGTGGTTATCGTTCCCCATGCACATCAGCAACTCCAACTGCATCACCAGTGCGTTGTCGACCAGGAAGAGAGATGGAAAGAAAATACCAAATAAGTACCAAATATCAACCGTATTGATATAAGTTAAAAACAGATATCGATATCAATCTAGTTAAAACCGGATAAAGGGAAAATCACACATATATGATACTAGTAACAACTCAAAATAAGAATACCGCCTCAGGCAGATGTGGATTTATTTCTCGGACAGTTTTTTGTATGCAAAACCGGTATCTACAAATACATTTGGTAAATATTATTTAATATATTTCATAGCATAGATTAAAGAAACATATATAGATGGAGCGTTCCGAACTCAAAGGTGAAGCCACCAAAGCAAATACAAGAACAATAGCGAATACAATCTCGCGCCAATACTACACACAAAAACACGCACACAGAAGCATGGGTCCCTACAGTGGCGCTGCTAGTTGTCATGGACACATGCTAAGGTGGCTTCACGTCGATTGTTGCAAATGTTGCATCTGTATTGATCTTAATAGTTAATAATCCAATAATACAAATTGTACCCTATAAAATAATTATTCCATAACTATTACTGCTAGGTATGTGAAAAGTTACCTTGTAAGTATGCCAATAATGTTCTACGAACTTTATACGTGCTGCTATTTTCTGATACGTGATTCATTGTCCTCATGCGCAGGCTAAAAGTCTCGCAGCGTTCTTTTGAAAGAACCATGATTTGTTAACGAATATAGCACGAAGCTATTTCACTACGCGACTAAAATCGAAATGATGAAAACCAAAGGTAGCTTTCAGATTTATCTCGTTACGGTTTACGTCGCCACTTTTAGGTGTTGGATCTATCAGAGACTTTATAACAGGCGATTAAAAACCAAAAGATAGTGTACTGGTTAATAGTAGGGCTTTGAATAAGGATAGGAAGTTTTTAATAATGTTACTGGAATTTTTATGTTTTCATGAACTCTACCACCACCCTGTTGCTTGACTCAGGCACCACACAACTTGTCGTGTTATGGTTTTGGACTTGAAAGCCAGTAAAACTTTTGATTCTTTTTCTCTCTTCTTTGATGGTCAGGAACGCATCGGTCATGCCTTTGGTGTTACCATAGGTTTGGTGATGCCATAGGCGATGGTGACCACGTACCATCAGGTAGCTACTAATAAATTATCATAAAAAAATGACATCGCGTCTTTGTTTTGTCGAAACGATGGTAGTTATCATAAAATATAATATTCATTATTTATGTGAAAGTAGACAAAAAAGTGGTGGACTATGGCCCGTATCCCTCACATTGTGAGAGGAGACCCGAGCCCAGCAGTGGGACAGTTATGGGTTGTGATGATGATGATGATGACCTAATAATTACGAATGTAGGTTTTTCCGCCATAATAACAAAGCCCAGAAACCTAAATGGTTATTTTGATATCGCGTTAGCATAAGTATTATTATTATACTCTTTGACTCAGTACTAATTTACTATACCTAGTAGTACTTACTACTAGTAACCAGTAGTAGTATAGTACTAGTACTAGTAGTATAGTAGTACTTAGTACTAATGTACTTATGCTAAGTGTTAATCAAAGAATATAATAAGTTTAGATATAGGGAGGTAGCCGTCGGTAGATCATTTGCAATAGTTGGTATTTGCAATTAACTTATTTAAAAAATACTAGTAAAGAGGCGTAATACATAAATATCTATAATGTACGGTGAAAAGCTAGAATCCATGGCCGTGAAATTTATAAAAATAATAAAGAAATGATTGATTTTATTCGCTTTTGGTTCTTGCATGGTAAACGACAAACGCAAACAACGTCTAATCTACACTATCCGTAACATTCAGCCCAACCTTCTTATCACTTATGTTTTCTTGGTGGGCACTCCTAGTATAAATGCAACATAATTTTCGTTGAATTATGAAAATTTTAATTCTGCAACTTAACTCAGGAATGATAATAAAAATCGACTATGAAAATGAACATACCTATATTCATCCATCCATCCATCAGCCTTTAGAGGCCCACTGCTGGGCATAGGCCTCTCCTAATTTTCGCAGCTCTGACCCGTATACCTATATTATTATTTAATAAATATGATTCTGAATTCAAGATAAAAAAAAATTTTTTCGGGCTTCCGTTGGTACATTTTTACCATTTCACACCTCACCAGCTCCGCCGCGGCATTAAGGACCTTCATTTCACAGTTTTCGCAACTTCGCAAAATGCCTGTGACGTCTGTTAACCTCTCGATCAACACGTGACAATTTCACGGTAGTAATGACCCTCGTTTCAATCGAAATGGTAATGAACGTACGAATTGCAACTTGCAACATGCAATAGGATTTTTCCGTTTACACTCTCGACCCTAAATAAAACGATACACCCCTAAAAGGTCGAGTGGACTGAATAATAAAAACCCGTCAAGTGCGTTTCAGGTCACACGCAATGTGGGGTTCCGTAGTTGCTCAATTACTTGTTCACCTGTTAAGCGAACTTATTCATGACAGTCTTTCTTTCAAATTCGTCATCTGTGTTATGGACTGAGAGAATAATATGACATTATGCATAATGGCCGGACATTAAAACAATTACCAATGATTAATAATTAAATTAAACAGACTATATAAATAGTGACCTTTAACTACGAGTATTAGTCAAAATAATAAAGTAGCAAATTTTATTTCATTATATTGTATATTTATAATTATGTTAATTATATCTAAATATAATAATAATAACCAATAAAAAAAAATAAGCTCAAGAATAATGATTACGGGTTGGCGCGCACTTATTTACTTGATCCGATATAGAGTTTTATGATATTAACGGAAAGCGCACACTTTCTTTTCGCTTTTTGATTCTAAACCACAAAAGTGGGGAGAGGGGGCCTTAGGCTCCCGTCGCAAGGGGGCTCGGGGGGCGAAGTCTCCCGCCAAGCAAAAACAAACTACGTAGGTCAAATGGAAGGAAAATGGGTTAGGTTAGTTCGATGTTTTTATTAACGCGTTGAATACGTGGACTACAAGGACGTTCCAAATTATCAAATTTCCCAACTACCATATAGCAATATTCATAATGCCCAAACGATACGAACTACTCAATTAGTCGTATGGTAAAAGACACGTTATAAATATAACATCGCAAAGACTTAGGTGCTATCCCGTAAGAGGTCCACTGTCGTTACCATAGTGTCCCAGCTTTATTGCAAGCCCAGCACGGTCGGCAACGACAATGGTCTTCGATAAGTCACAATATAGGCATGCAACGTGTTATTTCCATGCACCATGCACGCGGTCGACTGTCTCTCGCGGAACGCGTTTGTCTATCAGACCACACGTCATTCGATGACAGGAGTGATCCAAGATTCACATCACTCAAACCGTTTTCGAACACATATCGTAGTGCTGGTATGACTGAGGCCCGCCTGTAGCCGTGGATGTTTTTCCTGTTTCCTTTGCTTGTAAATAGGCGTAGGACACACCTTCATCATCTCTGTCAGGGTATGACACTTCTTTCGGGCACGGACATGACATGGCGAAACTGTAAGGGTTCTGGGTTTATTACGGAGACCAAAAACAGCTTCCTCAGAGGTTTTATTAAGTAACGCCTCACCTTTTAATGTGAAAGAAAAACCAAACCAAGTTTAATATCAACGCCGTCATGAATATGCAAGACGCGAAAAATATTTTGCGGGCGTTGTCCATAACGATGTACTCGGTCTACACATAATTTTAGTTCAGAATACGCTATCAACTTTAACGTGACGCGACAGTTTGACGCTAACTTAAAAACGCGAATAAGGTCGGATGACCGGAACCCAAGTACAATGGCCTCTCCTTTGTTTATCGGAAGTCCAGAATGTGTGGGAAAAGCACACAATTATTGATGATGCGCAGCCGGGGGCAGGAGGGGGGCTATAAGTTTTTTCTTTTCATTAGGCTATAACGGCTGTACCTAGCGACTTCGACGATCAGGTTAGCCGTCCAATGGTGGCACTGAAAACATCCGCCGCCCCCGTATAATTTGGTTATGAAGCGCAGATGAGACCGCTGCCACCTAAAATGCATCAAAAAGTAAGAGAATTTTTTAAAAAATGCAGGCTTCCTTCCACTCGGTCATATACATACGTATATACGAGTAGGTACTTGCACAACTTGTCTGATAGCACGAGATGGAATGTGGCAACATTTCTTTTGTATATTGATATACTACTTATTGCGTATTTGGAGGAGACGTTTTGGAGGCCAACTTAGCGATTTTCTCGTGTTTTGGGATTTGCCTCCGAATCGGGTGGTCAGAGTTCAGAAGTAACTGGTTCGAGTCTATTTTTGTATAGAAATGACTTTAATGATAAGAAAAACCTTCACACACAACAGGTACTTTTGTTACTCGTTTCCCACAGTTTTGAACACAAAGTCCACCAGTTAAACAGATATTAACGGTTATGCTAAATTTATAAAGATTTTTTTTTTTTATTTGTGTAAAGTATTATTAGGTTGAACTCTATGTCAGTCATCGAAATAGCGAAAAAAACGGAAACATTCAAGGAAAATGCAGCGATCATATGCGGGTAGAACGTAACAAGCATCAAATATGAGGAGAGGAACGTGCGATGTAAAAGGCGTATAATTAAAATATCCCTAACGTGGATTATACAAGAGATTACAAGCCTTTCTGTATTCGGCGTTTGAAAATAAACAAGTTGCTCTTGCATTGGGGGGCTCGTTCTACGTAAAGCGCCATCTACCAGAAAATAGACAAAGAAAACTGACGGATAGATGGACGCGTACAGTTGCGACGTAAGGCTTCCGGCTCTGCTGGATCGTGTTCGTGTACAAAACCTCAAAATTACTTTTCCATTATAATGTTCGATTTTTAACTCCGCAGTCTTTTTACAGGCCATTGTAAATAAATGGCTCGAAACTCGGCCGCCACCATTGTTTGCTGAAAGTTGTAGGCATAATTTAGTATTTTGCGACCAAAAACTAGGTCTTTCTTGTAACAAAAGGATATTGTTCCAGTACAATTAGCAATGCAATCAGCATAGATAAGTGAATGTTTGCATTATTGAAGTGAGTATTACAATTTAAGTAGGTACCGCCGGCACCGAGTATGCCGCTATGCGTGATAGTGTTCGTTTACGGAAAACAGAGAAGTTAAAGTATTCTACATGCTTAGAAGTTTAGGTGCTTGTTGCACCATCTAACTTGAGCGATAGAATCGTCTAGCTAGCTGCCAACTTTTTTAATCAGGCTCTCTGGTAGAGAATGTCATCAATTAAATCCGCCCGGCGTCATGTAGCATAATGATGTAAGTGCGATTGAGGTAAAATGATATTCTCATAGGTACCTAGGGCAAAATGACCTCAGGGATTTTAGTCTAGGGAGATGTAATAGACTAGCTAACGTTTAAAACAAAAATTGTATAAATTACTTCTAATAACAGCCAGAGAAAGTCCCGTCCAAATCAGGTTAGCCGTTTTGAAGATTACCCGAAGGAAACAGACAGATTTCGTATTATCAATCCACACTAAAACATCGTAATGGAGTAGGGGTCCAAGAGTCTACCCTGTAGTATCCGCTGCTATAAATTTTGAAAGTTTGATTTAATACTAAATAAAAAGCAACAAGTAGGTATTACAAACCACAGTATAGGATAATCATGTTTCACGACATTTTAATTTCTTATAATAAAACTATTTCGTTGTAAATCAATTCCATACCTACATTATAATATGTTGTATCGAGGCAATTGTATTGAATGAAATCAGGAACAATGTATTAGTTCGCGATACGAGCTATGTAACACTAAGTAGAAAGTACGCAATAATATCATAGAAGAACAAAGAAATGTAGCATTAATCGTTTCAGTTAGAACAATAGGCACGTGCGTCGTATTTCAATTAACGTTCGTAATTAAAAAAGTAAGTAAAATATAGTATTAGGCTAGAAATTAATTTATGCTTTGATAACACTAGGTAGGTATTTATTATAGCGGTTTGATTAATTCTGCCGTGTTAGTCCGAGTGATAAGGCGCTGTTTTATTGTTACTCGCCTTCTACGCCTCTCACATACGGCTGCTGCTTAAATATATTTAAATGTATTTATTAATATTAAATCTGTAGGTACATTTCGTTTTTAAAACTAATTAAATGTTAATTCAAGGCATCAGCGGTAACCATCAAACACATGATTTTTAGGGTTTCGTAGGATACTCGGGAACAGTTATAGTTATTCTTGTTCGTCCGTCCGTCTTGGACCTAGCTACTTTTAGTACCAAAAAGCTATTATTTGGCATGGGTTTACATATTTATCACGCCGACAAAATGGTAGAAATAATTTTTACAAATAAATTTTAGGGCCCTCCCCTACAGGTAAAGTGGGGGTGAGTTGTTTTGTCTCACCTATTCTACATACCCCATAGGGGTATCATTGGATGGGTCGTTCAAAACGATGGTGTGTCTGCTAACACCATTTTATAATCTACGAATTCGTTTGCGAAAGTTTAAAGTGCAAATTTTTGTTAGAGTCAAGTGTCCAACCTCCCCCAGCCGCTAACTACATTGCGAACCCTACCCTAATTAAAGCCTATATTGCGCGTGACCTGACACGCACTTGGCAGGCTATTAAAGCATTTCCTCTATTTATTTGTGTGGCTGAAGGTTTTTAAAGGGCAGTGTGACCAAATTTGATCTATCTACTGTCTAAAATAGCTAGATCCATTTTATCTTCGTTTGGTAGTCAGATACATCTATTAAGATGAACTTTAGGATGGCAACGCTATCTAACGGTATTACTGCGAGCTACTAAATAATCTACGCGGGGTAGATACTACTTGTAATATTAACATTTTATCTTACCCTGCACTTTACATTTGGAAACGATTGTATTTTGTTATTTTTTTTTTTAATTACAATTTCGAAACGATGAATTAAAATAGGTATTATTATCACGTCATCTTTCCCTTGTTTGTAACTGTTGATATTTGAATTTAAAATGCATGTTGCCAAATATTGTTTTGCTTCAAACGAAGGCTAACTTTCGAGCGAGTCGCGTACAAATTTGAGAACAAGTTCCGTTTTTATCTCTTTTGTATCACCGAACGTTCGAGCGTGTTTACTTGTTTCACTAACTGTAGTAATTGTAACTTTATGTGAAAGTTTAATAGGATTCCTGTATTTTGCTGTTTTGACAAGTTTTACATTCGGGATTTCACTGATGCTAATAGCTTAGGACCGCTTACACAGTTTCTAACTATAGCAAGCGAAAGACAAAATTAGATAAGGGAAATTATTATAGGAGCGAGGTAGTGAATGAACGTGAAGAATTTCCCGTGAGAACAATAAAGGCTGTCATTGATCTTTCTCCTAAGAATTCCGTCATATTGGAAACTTATTAAAAATACTAAAAACAGTACGTCTTGATAGTTTCGGACATGTATACAAATAACTTATATAAAATCGTGAAATGAAGACAACAAATTCTTATCGTAACTTTGACAGAGATAAGTTCATGTTAGGCTGTTACTACACAGTAGTACACTTTAAGAAGTATAACTTGAAGAATGGGACTGAGGGGCGTCTAAAAGTGTAGACAAATAAGGCATAGAATAAAATTTGGACTACGACGACATAATAACACATAGGTAAAAAAAAGTACGCGAACTGTTCCTTTTTTTGCTACCTTTAATACTTTATGCTGCCTAAGCGCACAAAGTGGTTACGACCAATACTATTCTTTAAGCAATACTACTAGGAGTACTACATGCCATACAGACTGCGTCGTAACCGTTGTCCATGCAAACTGGGTATCATAACTCAGTTATCCAGGTGGACAGGATGTACGAAGTGAACAACAATCTTCGGGTTCGTTGTAGTTATAACTTATAACCTACATCGTTATGAGCATTAACGACTTTAATGACGACAAATAACATTACGACAGCGGAAAATCATAATTTGTGCGGTAAGGAACTCGCTCTTGAGCCATTGCAATGTGGTGTGTGCGGTGTAAAAATATTCACTCTGGTATCTACAGTTGGGCTTATTATAATTCATCTAATGTAAACTAGCTGGAAAACTAGGAAAAAGTAAATTAACTGAGAAATAGTGGGTAAAGACTAAAGTGCGAAATCAATCCTTAAATAGGTACCAATGATCGCTCAACTATAAGTTACATTAATACAGATGGAACATTTGCTACAAACGACGTTAAGCTAACTTAGCATCGTGTGCGTGACAACCAGCAGCGCCACTCTAGGGACCCGTGCATCTGTGTGCGTGTGTGTAGTACTGGCGCGAGATTGTATTCTCTTTTGATTTTGTATTTGCATTGGTGGTTTCACTTTCGTGTTCGGAACTCTCCATCTGTATATATTTCTTAGCGACATTATGTATAACTCCTTACGCATTACGCGTATAAAAAAATGTAGGTATTTCATATAAGTAGGTATATACTCTTTAGTGCCAGTCAAATATTACCAAAGCAGTAATTAGATATTAACCTACTTTTAATTACTTACGCCCCCCCCCCCCCCAGGGGCTATTTAAATACATAAATTGGCCCTTTCTTCAAGTTCTGCATTCAGTAATACACACATCCTATTAGAAATAATTACAATTGGGGTATATATAAAGCGTATAAACCCGTTTCGGTGGTAGCAATAAATTTGGCACAGTTAGTGCGGTATTATTGACTTATCGGCAAAACGCAAAGACTTGGAATAATATTCTAAACAGCGCTCAAACTATCGGCCATTGGTCGTAAAGATAACGATAATTATGTTTGTAATGGTGTGATTCACTGTTCAATTTCGCCTTTATTCGCGCCACGTGACGAACTGCCATGACGTCATTGCCGACGTCTTTGTACCAAACAATCGTTCGATCGCGATTATACTCGTAGCTGAGGTGTAATACATGGTATCAGACAAAATTTTGGTTTCAGTAACCTTTAGTCTTCTGATCGGTACCAGTTATTAGATAACTGTAGTTGAGCCGTGTCCAAAGGGTTTTCGGCGACATGATATTTCCTTTTTCGCTACACACTAAACTCCACTAAACCAGGATTCCGTGTCGTGGGTACCATGGAGACCAAACAAAGACGAGAACACATAGCCAGACCGAAAACAGAAATTAAAACTCAATGTTCCAATTCCTCC
Organism: Alychna victa; assembly: GCA_018250175.1. Taxonomy (NCBI): domain Eukaryota; kingdom Metazoa; phylum Arthropoda; class Insecta; order Lepidoptera; family Hesperiidae; genus Alychna; species Alychna victa. The sequence goes on from DWNI01000100.1 coordinate 10,147, forward strand.
CTCGCTGAGAAGCGAACCCAGGCTCCTATTAACAGCAGTCCGGCACGATAACCTATGCGAGTCGTCACCGAAACAATACAACGAGTCGGGTGACGTAAGCAACGCAATACAAGAGAAGAATGCCACAATTACCACAGTATCACTTCTAAGTGCTGTGGTCTTCGTTCCTTCGTTCCTATAGTATCTACGTATCATGAGGTACTCCACCGAGCTAGCCAAGCGTTACGGTTATCGCTCATACTCCAATTATACGTGTCCACTCCGGCTCCATTCAAAGAAAGGCCTTCAAATAAAATGCTATACGCATGTCTCGATTATTCATGGCGTAATTGTTCGTGAATGACTGAAAAATACCTACCATAAAAAATACCTACATATACAAATTTCTTATTCAAATACGAGATTCTTCATTACAATCCATAACTGTCTCACTGGTGGACCCGAGTCTCCTCTCACAATGTGAGGAGTACAGGCCGCAAGATTTTAGTAGGTACAAAAACTAATTAAATTTTTAAGTAATGAGTCAACTGTTATCCGACTATATGGTGCCGTATGTGGTAAATTTCCACGGTTATAAAATTAGTTTACACACTCGAAAGCTATAGATCTTTCTGTAGCTTTGTCTTGCTTCTCGCGATGTAATTCGATTCATTCAGAAACCTTGGTTGCTAGGAGTTTTCTTTCTCGCGTTGCATTCTTCGGTAACTCAGTTGGTGTCAAAGTTCTTACAGAATTGTTGTTGGTTTGTGCGTATTACCACTAATCTCAGGAACGGCTGAACCGATTTGGATGCGATTTTCAGTTACGATTGTGTTTTAGACATTAATTACCAGTATTACCACATGCTTCAGTGAGCGAAAACATCACGAGTAACCCTGAATATGAGCGTTTTCTCCCTTGTCTCAAAGATATGTGAAGAACTGAAGATCAGGTTTGACAATCGGTGCGGATAGCGCTCTGGCTTACCTACTAGGAATTAATGTTAGAAGATTAGACCCGTCCCGAGCAGCGGTATTGTCATGAGTTAGTATATATTATGACAATAGCCACTTCGTTGCATTCGCGTTTCATTGTTAGACAATACCTATTTAGTGTGATGAAAGAATTTGGGTATAGTAGGTACATACTTCAACACTCGTTTGACCAATCAACAATTCACACGAAAGCAACGTACGGAACACCCTCCAGGCTTCGCAGAGACTAAAGCCTTGCCGTGACCCGCTAACGAACAGTATAAAAAAGCTCCGAAGCGAGTATGAACAGTAGGTAAGCACTTAAGCTTGTACATTTTTTAATAATTATTATTTTCGGCTTTCAACAGCACAAACCCTCGAAATATTAACGTACAGTTGTCTAGCATCATGGCGCATCGTTTGTAGGTATAGATATGTTTCGATAAGTCTCTCCATATGCGACGGATGGTTGCTCGGGTAGGTTTTGATGGGTAGAAATTCCACATAACCCGCAACCTAGACGTCATCGCCACTTACCATCAGGTGGTGTTGTTGTCACGCACTAACTTGTTTCGTGTAAACAAAATAAAAACCTCATGGTTTGGGTACCATAAAATAGGTTTCCCTCTAAAAATAAGTAGGTACCTACCTACTATACTAAGATAGAAGGAAAATGTCGTTAAATTTTGTTAACTAGAACCCAATCTCCAGTTCAGATTTACTGCGAAAATTAAATTAGTTTCTGGTGTTGACCCAGTAAACTTATGACATTTATTCGCGTGGAAACTAATCACCCCGAAATATCTTCATATAAATTCAATAATATTCAAGAATAACTGACCGCTATCGATCGGTTCGCTTCTCTCGACGTTATAACGACGTAGAATAACATAATAATTTAAACTAGAGATCAGTTACTGTTCTACCGTCACATTTCGACTAGTCATTAGATATGTCACATTATAGACTACAGACGGGTTCAATACCTCTGGCTGGCAGATGAATATTTTTACCAAAAAGAAAAAATATTAATTCGACTGGCTGTGAATCAGTGGACATGAGGCAATTCGTAATGTGTGCGTGTCAAACGCATGATAGAGTGTGTAATGTTTTATTTTCAAAAATAACTATTTGTAACACGTATTATGAGTAAAGTTTAGCCTTCTGCACTTCTTCTCCATGTAAACTTGAGCTATGCCTAGACTCGAAACTTTCATGCGTGCTTTCTTCTTAAAAAGAGGTCAAAAGTTTGCCCTTCACGTATTAATATTGCTAATACGGGATCCAGTACACTTTACCTGAAAAGTAACTAAATTATCATTAAAAATAGGTATACAAATAGGTATGCTGTGCGTTCGTATAAACCGAGCTATCTTTTTCTAGGGCAAAATATCCACATATACTTTGATTTAACCGCTGGGCTGATTGTGCCAATTTGTACCGACCCCATGTATGTAGCTTGTCTCGGTCATTAGAATCATTGGTTACCCAATGTCATAATGTAGGTATTTAAGCTCGTTATGGTCACAAATTACCGAGAACATGGCCTTTACCCATTAATGACCCACAACGAGACACGCCCCTCCACACCGAGGAGGCCTAGGACGTACCTGGGTAGGTACGGTACTCCAGAGGAGTAGTGGTCAACCCAACTATCGAAAGCTTGAAGGCATCCGAAGGCCTCCAACATGACTTACGACTGATATCTCTCGGTAATAACTGGGACCAACGGCTCTACGCGCCCTTCGAAGCACGAAAGCGCTCAATAAAATATTGCCACTGTCTTTATCTAATCGTATCTACCTACAACTAGTCTGTAGTCTGTGTAGCTAATCGTTCTTTACCAATATTACTGAAATGTGAATTACTTAATGAATGAGATCAGGAGTGTAAACGTCGGACACTTAGGCAGCAAAATCATGGAAGGGTACCAG
>DWNI01000101.1:0-13031 GCA_018250175.1 Alychna victa
TCTGTGGCAATATTAGCGACCGTGTGGAATCTTGGTGTTCGTGCGTCCGTGATTTGATCAAACCTAGTAGGTGAGCGGCCTCTGGCTTCTTCCTTCTGTGTTACCAACGATGATCAGTTTTTCGAGACTATTGTCTCTCCGCCTCATCACATGGCCAAAGTAGCTCAGAACACGTTGGTGACACGTTGTTGCCAGGCGTTCTTTCATTTTATTTTTAACTAATTAGTTAAGTAAAGTAACTAAATATTACTATGTAATACTTGAAAGGTAGGCCGCAACCATGTACTCCCGTCTCTTATAAAAATAATATTTTGGCAATGGCCTTTAGAAACGCAAACTCTATTCAACAAATAATAACGTGTGTGCGCGTAATTCATTTTGATATCGTTAAACTAAGCGCAGGCTAACTTTACGTAACATTCCATCTTAAATACTCTGTAATAATTATAAAATTTTAGAGTGAGTTTCAAGAATTTACATGAAGAGGATTACAGTACAGTTACAGAAATAAACATCAACGTTACATCTAGTCCATTATTGTTACAATAACGACCTTAGTTGTGACCTGGTAATGGGCAAACACAGATGGCGTAATAGTAACGATTGCGTTAACCGGCTAGTCCGGTAGTCGGATACGCCAGTTATAGCTCGCTCATGAATATTGAACGACGCCGGACGTCGAATGCCGTACAATTTCTGCAAAGCTTTATTTGCAAAAACAAATCTATGGTGCAACATGGTATTTTATTTTAGGTCTGACTCTTAATGTTTTATTAAGTAGTCGATCGCAATGTGAATTTATTATTTTAGTGGATATTTTATAGATGGTTTGAAAATACGCTACAATTACAAAATTTTTATTGATGCTTGACGATCACTACCTCAGTTGGTAGGTAGTAGCTTTATTAGCGAAGGGTATTGGGTTCAAATCTCAAAAGTTCTCGTTACGCTCTTGGCAAAGCGGTCGTGGTCGTCACTGTAGGGTAGTGGCACGCTTGGCTATTCGTAGCCATTCCTCTCTGACAGTGGACTTTTCTCAAAGGTAGACATGTCAAAAAAATTACGTAAGCACATGAGTTTTATTGCTTTTAATGCGTTTTAGTGAAAGGGTGGGAATGCCAGAGGCTTTATTTATTATGTGGCACCAACCAGTACCTACTCACGCCACCTTTTTGGTAATTGTTACTGACAGTTTGCTTGTTAATTATTCAGTTGAAAAGAAACTAATTTACCCAATTTGTAGAGACAAACAAATAAAATTAGTCCCCTGCAAACCAAAATTTTAAAGCAAAATTAAGTAAGTAAATGAATATAAGCTACCCATTAACCTGCAAGCCTTTCAACAGGAATCAAAATACCGGGCAGTTAAAACAGGGCAGGCTCGGTACGGCCATTATCAGGCAATGCCAGCCGCAAAGAGGCGCTAAGTACTCGTAAGAGCTGTTATTGTAGCGGCTTCACTAACTGGCTTTGCTTTACTGTGAGCTGGTTTGAATTTGGAATATAGCGCTTTAATCGTCTACTTCGACTGGCCAGTAGTATAATGCTGTTTACATAAAGATGGCATCAAAATTGTAAAGTTATTCGAAACGGACGTAGTACAACAGTATTTATTCGAATTTTGAAATATTGACATTATATAATTACGTATTTATTATTAATAATAATCGGACACTAATCTGACACGCTAAACCCAATTAGTTGGTTTTAGTGCAGATCTAAAAACACAAAAAAAATATGGTCATGTAGGATTATAGTCAGTCACTGCAGCAAGAGAACATAGACAAACTTCATATGTAACAGGAGTGCGCTCGAAGCGTCGCCAATAAGCTCATGACTGAAGACTTACTTACTATATTTCTATAGATCTGAATTAATCTGAAACCTGCGCTTACCCCTACAAGGGGGTTAGGTATATACTTAACAATCATCATTGTCAGTTAGTTAAGTCCATATCTTTCATATTGACCTAGAAGCATAAAAACGTAGAAAAGAGGAAAGTAGTTCGGTACTTCCCAGAGGGCGCTGAGAGTCGAAAGCTCTCGGTAAAGGTAAGGGCTTAACGACCGCCGCGCTGCCGCTCTATGAATATTGAACATTCGTGGCTCACTCCCAAAATTGAGATAGTTCATCTTCTTTCGGCAGTTTAGCACGCCATTTTAGTATTACGTTAAAACTATTTTTTTCTTTTTAACACAACATAAGTTAATGCTTGACAACAATCCCACCTGATGGTAAGTGGCGATGTTGTCTAAGGTGGTGAGCGCACTAACTTAGAAGAAGCCTATTAATTCTTAACTTGAAGACGCTCACGTTATAATCGAACGGGAATACCGATGCTGGCAATTTATTCCAGTTCTTAGCTGTACGCATGAAAAAAGACGACGACTACCTTCGAATTTACAAAGAATACATCTTGACATTAAAACAATAAAATATAATGAATATGTTTAAAAATAGTTGTTGTTTACCCGTATATTCAAAAAAGTGTTCAATTATTAATGTTACATTTACTATTTTTAATTACTGGTCCTGAAATCTTGCTGTAAATAATTCTCAATTATAATGCTCAAAAAGACTTAATACATACTTAACGTGATACGTAAAATTTTAATACTAATGAGGCAAATGCCATAAACCGAAATTCTCAGAATTATGAAGTAATTCTTACGCAAGTAGTCAAAAAGCTCTCAACAATAGGTCAGTTAGTAGCACACCATAAAACTTTAAAACTGGCCAAGTACAAGTCGAACTCGCACACGAAAGGTTCCGTACCGTTGTGAAATATTTAAGCTCAAAAATATACTTCTTGTATGGTGACCCTTTAAATAAAGTCCGTTTTAAGTACCTCATTGTTTTTAGGAAAAGAGAGCATAGGGCGCCCCCCTTTCAGGTGGACTGATGACCTAATGAAGATAGCGGGTATCCGCTGGATTCAGAAGGCTCAGGACCGACCAACGTGGCGCAAATTAGGAGAGGCCTATGTTCAGCAGTGGACGATATAAGGCTGATGGATTGGTTTTAGGGAAGCTATAGTTATAGCTTATACGAGTAGTTATAAAAAAATAATTCGCAACGTAGGTACAGTTGAAAAGATAATCCGAAAAACGACGAAAAATCTGCTTCCCTAAATACGTACCTCCAGTTTTTTTTACCTTTTATAAGCTGCCATAGTAATCTCACTGTAAAAAAATTAAGGACGAACCGGCAACAAACTAGTATTAGGGTTTCGTTGCCACCGTTTGAGAAGGGAGCCCTAAACATTTCGTCAGTCAATCAAATTTGTGTTGGCGTCAAAACAACGTTCGGACAACCGATGACCGTATTGTGAAACTCCGTCAACAATCAATAGTAAACACGTACGAAGCATCGTAACTGAGGGTGACGTAATCCTTCCCTGCAGTTTACGAGTGCTGACCGAAACAGGTTACCAGGATGAAGCTCGTAAAGCTTGCTCCCTGTCCCAGGGTATAGGAGGTAGCGGGACTTATCAATTTATCGTAAGATTTATCAATATAATTGTTTTGTACTTATAATATATTTCTTATTAGCACTTACACTCTCACACTAGGAATGAGTACAGTTAAATTATGCTCAGTTACATAAACATAAGTAACGATAGATGGCGCTTAACGCACTATACTTTTCTATAATATATTTAGTTAGAACTAACTCGTTGTCTAGAACGTCGTAACTTTAAGTATTTTAATCATCGATTGTAATATGGCACATTTAAAATAATTGATTGTAATTTCGAGTTTTTAATTGATGATCGTAATTATGAGTTTCATTTGGAACATTCAATTAATAATCACTTTGAAACTGATGACCCTAAAAAAGATAGATTCAGAAGGCTCAGGACCAAGCAGAGTGGTGCAAATTAGGGAAGGCCTAAGTCCAGCAGTGGACGATAAAAGGCTGATGGATGGATGGATGGAATCACTTTGAAAGATTATTATTTAATAATTAAAAAACTACGATGTTTGCTGTCCTACAACCCTGGCAGGGTCATGTGAGACTAATTTCTTAGTAAACATGTTTTTCAGCAAATAAATAGTTATAGTTTATATTTTACTATATAATTTAACATTTCTACAAAAATCAATAAGATAAAAATTTTCCTTTGAAAACCATGATCTACGCCGATATACGAGTAGTATTAGTATACATTCTAATTACTATTGCATGGTCAGCGATATAAAATAAAATAAAAATTATAATTTCATTAAACAGTGTCTTTATTCTATTCCAGAATGAAAATTACTATTTCTTTCCTTGCACCAAACACAAGCTCTAACAATAGTCTTTTTACACTCCTTAGTTTATAGTCCATTTGTGAATACTTAAACAGAATTCTTTGTTTTAAGTACAATATTCATTATATAAGTCTAACAATTAGGCTTTGAAAATCACAGTTTACTACGAAAAAATTTTCATATGCATATTGCCAAATAACCGAGAATTTGAATTTAGAACAGTCGATAAATGCGAAATTCGAATTTGTATTCTTTGAGACTACCGTCTGACGTCTATCTTACTGACGGTAGACGCTAATCTGAATTTCTGTTTGCGAAGAAAAATGATAATTTCCTTTCATCAACATCTTCTCCCCATAACAGTCCCACTACTGAGCTCCAGTCTCCTCTTACAATGTGAGAGGGTGTCCTTTACGGAAGCAAAATTAAAAAAAAAACTGAAGAAAAGGTTAAATCTACGAATAGATTTTGTACATTATAATCATGGAACTTCAGCCCATGAACGGTATACTGTACGAACCAAGTCTCTATTGCCTCTGCAGTGCCGCTTGCTGGAGAGGTTAGTTTCCAACTCAATTTTCGAAGTTTCCTGTGCTGTTCGAAGACCTCCAAAATGGTTTAACTAAAGCTATCTATTGTTGAAAATTTGCTAACAACAAAATACTGACGACTTAAACCCAACTTTGAATAGGACAAACCTACATTCGAGTAAAAAAGTTATTTGCTGACTTTGGTGTGAATTTATATTATTGTATGGAATTAAAGGAAGTTTTGCTAGGAATATCATTACATGATGATACGAGTATGTTCAGCTTGGATAAAGTATAAAAATATTGTGTGTAAAAAGATCGAAAAGGAACCTTTGAGAGTTTTGGTCCTTTGAGACTTTAGAAATGCAAGTAGCATAGCAGTCTTTTTACTTTTGGTGTGAATTGCTCGAATAGTAAAAATTACTCTCATCATTGATGTTACACAGAGATGCCAATTTAAAATGATATCTCAATAACCCTCGATATCGTAATAACTAGCGAATTTCCTGATAAATTCCACCTCTTGAAATTACGAATGTCGATTGCAAATGCTGCGTGCCGTTATTGATTGCCATATTATGACCCGTATCGACATCTTCGCCAAAAATGATTCATGTTATTGCAAAATAATTTTTCCAACGTATTGGGTAATACATTATTTATACGTTTATTTATACAGACTTGTTACCATTTAAGCTTGTACGTAGCCTTCATATATGTTTCTATTTAATTTAATTTATTTCATTGTCTTCGAATAAATGGATGGTGATTTCTTGTTGACTTTAAAACATACTATTTGTTTTATAAGAAACATGTATTTCTGTTGGTATTTGTCGTCACGTCAAAATCAAAGAAATATTTCGCCTTATTATTACGTCGTTTAAGTCAACAATTATTTTCATAAAATCAAAAGGCTGTAATCGATGGTACAAGTATGATAAACTTTCAAGGAAGAGGTTCAAAGGTACTTTTATTCATCAAAGAGTAATTTATGATTAGAAGAACATCTGCAAATGTTTACAAAATTGTAGCAGATTCCGACTTTCGTTTTGATTCAAACAATGAATAGATCACAGGCTCCTTTGATATTTTCAACTCTGAAATAACACCTTGTTCTTTGCTGGATGACAAAGTAGAAATGGTGCAAACGTAACCATTCCTGTCTTCATGTGGCAACTTCCAAGAAATAAAAATGAATTGCGAAAAAAGGACCAGGAAAGTAATTCACTTTAATTAGAAGACTTTGCAATACGAAGGTCTTGGAGGATTCGATTTCTAGAGAGCAAATGCTTATGTGACAAAGACTGTTTGTTACTAGTTCGGGGTGGATAATTCTCTTTAGGATCTCGGAGCTACCCAAAGAAAAAAAGGAGTTGACAATAATTGACGTTGGTCGTGAAATTTTTGAAACATCATTTCGATTTGATGACAACCGTTCAAAACTTTATAAAATATGCTCCATGAGCTGATAATAGTAGGTACTGTACATCATCTAAACTAACCCTACTTGTTTACTGAACAACGAAGGGCAGAGATGTACCAGGTTTATCTTGTTAAATATGACTATGCTCTTTACCTCCAGATTTTCCCAGCAATCCTTTTCCTGGGATCATAGGTAGTAAGTTTTTAATTTGTTTCAACTGCCATGTCGGAAATCCTGGCTTTCTTTACTGTGTGTGATGCACTGGTATTACAAACTTCAATGAATGTCTCAAACATTTAGCTGCAGATGACCAGTGTACCTTTTTATGGAAATAGCCAACAGATGAGCAGCCGAGGCAAGAGTTGGTAAATCAACGTCGCCCATGGACACTATAAATACCAGAAGCATCACCGATCCGATGTCGGCCAAGAAAAGACAAGAACGAAAGATGTACTCACTCCTTCTTCGAAAAGTAACATAAGACTCAATAATAATGCAAATATATTGTTTACAATTCAGCAAATGTATGACATGCTAATACGAACATAGGTCATGTTACCGAGAAAACGGAACAAAGCGAAGTAAGTTCTAGAAAAACAAGTAAATATCATATGCGATGACATCAATCAATGACTCATACATTGGCGGTACGGACCGTAAAATTTAAATTTAACTTGCATTATGTTACAGATTCCCCGTAACAGGGTTATAGTTATTTATTAATGGACAGTTAACTCGAACGATTTTCACGTGTTGGATAGAGGACGGGTTAATAATAATTTACATTCCGTAACACATAACCACATTTTGTTTTATGTCTTAGTTTAATAGCGGCAATGTCGTAACAATTTCCTAGAGATGTTGTGTGCGAAACAATTAAATTATTCAGATAGTAATTAATATTTACACTGTTTATAATTACTCACAAAATAAAAACAAGTAAGGTTAAAGTAAGGTAAAACAACAAAACAAGATCATAAGATTTGTTTGAAAATATTGAACGAAATAAAAAATAATTATAAAATATGAGGGCTATACTGAAGAATTCAAAATAAAACAATGAAGAAAAATCTAAGATAATTAACTAAGTGTTAATTTTCCTAAACATACGTATCAAATCTATATTAGAAATATATCACAAGATACTCCTTGAGCTTAAGAGAAAGCATGGCGAGTAAAAATAACTTATGACATCAACTAGTCTAAATCCAGAACTGAATGACAACAATACATGTGTAGCGTAGGGAAATCCTTACATAAATTACAGTTAAACCATAGAAGACATTACGTCGGACGTTATTTGACTTCGCCGAGCCGAGAATGTGCACCTGACGCACGTTATTCAACAGCTAAGGGCCTAAGCCCCAAAATTACACATGGTTCCCAATACTGACACCCTGTCAACCGAAATTCGAACTCAGCATAATCTCAAGTCACGTATGTTTAAGGTCAGAAGCCTAAACTTACTTAATAGTTATTCGATATTACTTACTTAGATATTTTATCAATATACTTATGCACATCCATCCATACAATAAAAGTTTACGTCTACTACCATTTTGGAAAGGTGCTTTACCATTGAAGCAAAGAGGTGGCAAATATTTCATATACGAGTATATGTATATGGAACCAATAGAGACATACTTTATTAGGCTCTTTACTTTAGGCTCACGTAATATAATTGTATTTACGTCAAAGTATCTACGACATTTTAATGTCATCCACTACATTAGAAAGATCGCCATGATTTAAAGTAGGTATAATGCATTACATTTGATTGACATTTCACTTGGAGGTCTCAATAACTCTGTTATTAGTAACCCTTGTCGATTCGAGCTCCAATACTCGGTCGGGCTAGGCATTTATGTGACAGGTGAAAGTTTATTCACCTACCCTAGATTTTTGTGAAATCTTGGGTTCACGTTACGTACCTAGCATTCTGTGAAATTAAAGTGAATTTCAGCATGTTAGCTCGGATATCTTATTTTTAGTTGTTTTTAAAGTGAACTCGAACAAAATAGAACTTCGTAAGGTAAAGTGTATTAAATATCAGTACTGGAAAACATTAATAAAAGAACACTCACTCAGAAACTGTAAATAAAACCGTTCAATTTGGACATTTTTCGTAACAGTTCGCACCCGCTGTTCAATTTACGAGACCTATAAAAACGTCCAATAGAGACAGCATTTATTGCCTAAAGGATATTGTCGGACTACCTCGCAAGCTATTTGTATAAATTAATAATAATAATAGGAGACAACCACTAGATTTTTTTAGAAATTGTGTTGTTTTTATTTCTTGACAATTTTCAAGCATGAAAAGTGTTTAGCCCTGGATCAAGAAAAGATAAGTTGACTTTTTCTGTGTGTTACCACTACCTCGTTCATACAAAACGTAGATTATATTTATCTCTTTTTACTTACTCCAAATCTATCCTTTTCTAAAAGTAATATTTCATGTCACGTAATATAAAAACATACTCAATCTCCAACTACATTGCTTCCGAAATAAGTTACCCAAAGCCGAAACTAAATGTAATTTACTGACTAAAAATTTTCTCAGACAAGTCATCCGTGTAAAAACCTCCAAAAAGGAACAAAAATCTCTTGAATTCATGCAGAGCTTTTATACTCGAGTTGATTTAAACCTCTAAAGCTGAGGAATGGCTGCCAAGTCAAAAGGTTCCAGCTGCCAAAAGAAAAGATGAGGAGTGACGCCCTCGCGCTTAAGAACAATGAAATAAATTTTATCCCGAAAATGCAAGAGGCACGATCCAATTCTGTAGTAATCCTGATAATAAACGAGTAAATTACATATTTGGTACTTTCCTTTTTTGTAGGGAAAGGGTTTATATAAATTGACACACCTACAAGTTTTTTGTAATACGTCAGAGTTCTATAGAAGTATACGAAGCCTACTACCAACCTACTCATTTCTTTCTGTTATGTAAATATCAAACGAGCAGATGAACTACGTGATATAAAGTCCGTTGCTCATAGAATCAATAACACTGATGCGTTGCCAATCACTGCCGATCAAGGAAGAAGCGGGGAACTCAAGTTGGATGGATCCTCTTAATCCCATTAATCTTCTTTGTAAAATAAATTGTTCAAAGCATCTGCAAATAGATATAGACGTAGTTAGTTTTATGTGACTGCTTCTGCGACTTCATTTTACGACACTTTTATTACAGCATCGCTGAAAGTTCTTTTAAGGTTTCCTCTTTATGTCTTAAAAGGGTGCCGAATATAATAGGGCAGGGCTTTTATGATAAGTGGTCACCTCACCTTTGATTACGTGGAACATCTTCACTTTCCATTAAAACATATTTTATCACCAGTGGCCCGCCCTCGCTTCGCTTCGGTAAAACTTCGTCTATGAAAACACCCGAAACATCAATATTAGCTATCTATAAATTGGAAACATTAATTTGTTGCAACAGTTACATTTTTCCCTGTTATCCCGCGGGAACAAAACAGTTTTCTGGGATAAAATATATCCTATGTTACTTCCTGATAATATGGTTTTTTATTAGTGAAAAATGGTTAAAATCAGTAAAGTATTTTGGAGCCGATTCGATACAAACAAACAAAAACAATCTTTCCTCTTTATGATATTAGTATAGATTTAAAAGCACTGAATCGGGGATATAATGGTGCCCTAATAAAATTGTGATGACGTAGACGTTTTAACGTTGAACTTCCGTGTGATCATTTAGTTAAGTAATTTTTCAAATAAAATTTTCATGAGTGTTAGGTTTTACTCTGATTTTGTCAGTTATGGCGAATCCTGAAATTAATAAAAAATCAGTTCAGGTTAGTTCTGCTCGACACTTTATTTACCATGCAGTGACGGCATAACAAGCTGAATTCTTAATTTAAGCCTCGCAGCAGTGATTAATAAAAATGTTTTTAACTTTTATTGGATTACACCGCATGCCATATCAACATACAGTTCTGGAAATACTTATTATTAGTGATACTGAAATGCTCAAGGTCTCTGCAATAATTTCCTTTGTTGTTCCTTCTAATAGCTAGTGTAGTATACTCGTATGTGAGTGAAAGAGAAGGAAGCTTTATGTCGTCTCTAGCCTCTAGCCATATACCACAGATAGGTTGTAGTTTTAATAGCTGGTTAGTCTGATCAGGATTTATAAAACCGATAGTGTTATACAAAACATACGCTATACGCTAAACATATGCATACAGCTCTTATAGGGCTAATAGTAAAAGGGTGGTACAGTGTCGATAAATATATGAATGCCAAGAATGCTCGGAAATACACATCCGATGCCGGTTCCCCTCAAGATAGTGTGCAAAATAAATTTGTAATTAGTAAAGTCTAAACTAACTGCTCACTTAATGAAAGTCAAGTAGATAGGTCTATAGGTAGATGTTATTTTTTTAGTGTGCTCCTCTTTAATATGGCGCCAATGCGAAACAGTAGTCAATTCAAAATATTTGACATATTGTATTGAAAAATACCTACATGAAATAAAGGATCGAAGTTTGAAATTGAGTAGACACGTTATGCAAATTTAAAACATCGAAGTCTTAGTTTCATCGACCCGTGAATAATCAGGACACTTGTTCGTATCTACTATCACACTTGACAATCTTATAACATCTGTGAAAGAGATTGACTAAGGCACGCTATTCAAATGTTGACATTCGAATGCAGATAAGGAGATGCTCTGACATATTTAATAGACTTCAAAACAAAGATGAGGTTCACAATTCGACTGTATTTTTTTTTCCTTGGAACTTATTACTGGGTGAACCAATTTTGATGATTTTTATTTATTTCAATGCTGGTAGTCAGAATCAAAGAAGTACCATAAAAAGGTTTTTGGATTAGACTCAAAGACAGAGAAAAAAAATTGCGAATTATTTTTACCCTATAAACTATTTACTGAATTTTTGGTTTTGCATATCTGACATTTATATCCACATTACCTACTTAACAATCATTATTTTGGACGGATAAATGCATCTGGAATTAGCACTTATTTCCAGTGATGTGAAGTGTGATGAGTGAAGTTCTAGAGAAGTGAAGCTCTCCAGATCTTTCAACACGTCCGCAAGCACATCTTAATAAAAGTATATAAAAATCAGTTTTCTTATTCCTAAAAACGACAAGTTTATGTTATGTGAGTATAAATGTGACGCATACATACAAATATTTAAGGTTTGCTTACGTGGGTTGGCAATCCGATTTAAATAAGCCTTGTCTAATGGCTTAATTCTACAGACGCCAATATCTTAGTCTACGTTACATAGTCTATATAAAAAACTGGAATTCATTTAAATTCTTCAATTACACGATGCAAAAATGTTTCACCTGTGTTAAGTGATTTATTTCGTATCACAATTACTTTTGCCCTCGTTTTAATATTCGTAACGCATACAAATGGCTCTGTTAAATCCATAACTCTCATGGTGTCGAACGAAATAAACGACTTGCTATTTATAAAGGTAACATGCGTCAAACTAAGTGGAAAATTCCTTTCGTTAAGCTCTCAGTTTTAAGAAGCAATAGTAAGCCCCTAGATTGTTGCGAACACAGGTCTTGACCTAGATCCAGGAAAGGCTTGGGTTTAGTGGTTATGCGGAAAGAAGATATGGAGGCTTAAACTGGTGGGTGAAATATGCTGAATACGCAAAAGATTGCGAGAACAAAACAGAATGTGCTAACATTATTTTGTTGCAAACAATTTGCGAATCTCCTAGCAAATTAACGATTATAATTAAATATTCGCAATATTGCAAAACAAGTAATTGAAATTTGAATAGTTCTAGGTAATAGTTACCAAAGTATGCAAGGAAGTATGGAACGCTGTTTGAACTTCGTCCTCAATTTATCATAATACTCTTATCTCGACAGCCAAGACCTCTTTGTCGTAGTAAGCGTTACACAGGGGTTACGTTGTACAGAGGTGTTTTGAGTGGGAAAATAAACGGGTTATTCAAAATTATTGTGCGATAAAACGGAGCTGTGTTTAGATATATTTTATCAAGGAACGGAATGTAAATTATGCTTATCCAACACCAAATTTTTTTAGCCAGTAAATGATCAGACGTGGAAGTGAACCATCGGTCTCATCATAGCGTTAAAACTAAGAAGAAAGTCAGTGACTACTTTTCAACCAACACAAGTTAAACTTAATTGTCGACTGTAAGAGAATATCTAATGATCTAGGCGAAAATTAGTTCGTGAACCTGAGATTGTTGAGTTAATAGACTGAGAGAATGATTAACGCATTTCGGGTCAAGGTGTGATTCTGAGAAGGCAAGCAAGATCAGTTACCTAGAAGTTAGTGCCTGTATTCGCACACAGATCAGGTACCGCATTCGTTATTCGTACAGTCGATGGCACGTGCGCAACTCACCGGTCCCAATAGTAAAGCTCGTAAAATCTGTTATTTACTCAGGAGCTCCTACGGCATGTTGATAGCATTGTATTACTGAGAAGTTAGCTAGGTTAGCGATTTTGTATCTGTATAAAAAAAGTAGGTTATATGACTTTATTTTAATGTATTTTTGCTATTTTATGTCCAAAGCCTTTTTTATAGGTTACTAGTGGCCCGGTACGTGCTTCGCTACGTATGAATTGAAAAAAAAAATAAAAAAATTGGAACATCAAATTCAATGCACCGACAAAAACATATTAGTTTCCTCTGTGTAAAAATATATGGTCATACAATTTTTTGACAATCGGTTGAACGGGGCAGAAGTTGCTACTCTACAGCGCCACCTGGTGGCGAGTGGCATCAATGAGCATATTATACAAACCTTCTCCGTGGAAAAATACATATATATACC
>DWNI01000102.1:0-12974 GCA_018250175.1 Alychna victa
GGTTTCCGCATCACTAATATTACTGATGTGACTCCGATCCCTCATAACGGTTGTCGTCCGCCGAAAAAACGTCGCGTATAACGCGTCCGTTTTCTAGGATTGTTGGAGAAAGAAAATGGCAAGATATTTGGGTCCTAAGCTCAAGCTGAGCCGTCGTGAGGGCACCGACTTATTCCTTAAGTCTGGCGTTCGCGCGATCGATACCAAGTGTAAAATTGAACAAGCTCCTGGCCAGCACGGTGCGCGTAAACCGCGTCTGTCTGACTATGGTGTGCAGTTGCGTGAAAAGCAGAAAGTTCGCCGTATCTACGGTGTGCTGGAGCGTCAGTTCCGTAACTATTATAAAGAAGCAGCTCGTCTGAAAGGCAACACTGGTGAAAACCTGTTGGCTCTGCTGGAAGGTCGTCTGGACAACGTAGTTTACCGTATGGGCTTTGGCGCCACTCGTGCAGAAGCACGTCAGATGGTTAGCCACAAAGCAATTATGGTAAATGGTCGCGTTGTTAACATCGCTTCTTATCAGGTAACTCCGAATGACGTAGTCAGCATCCGTGAGAAAGCCAAAAAGCAATCTCGCGTTAAGGCCGCTCTGGAGCTGGCTGAGCAGCGTGAAAAGCCAACCTGGCTGGAAGTTGATGCTGCCAAGATGGAAGGTGTGTTCAAGCGTAAGCCTGAGCGTACCGATCTGTCTGCGGACATTAACGAACACCTGATCGTCGAGCTTTACTCCAAGTAAAGCTTAGTACCAAAGAGAGGACACAATGCAGGGTTCTGTGACAGAGTTTCTAAAACCACGCCTGGTAGATATCGAGCAAGTGAGTTCGACGCACGCCAAGGTGACCCTTGAGCCGTTAGAGCGTGGCTTTGGCCATACTCTTGGTAACGCACTGCGCCGTATTCTGCTTTCATCGATGCCGGGTTGCGCGGTGACTGAGGTTGAGATTGATGGTGTACTGCACGAGTACAGCACCAAAGAAGGCGTTCAGGAAGATATCCTGGAAATCCTGCTCAACCTGAAAGGGCTGGCGGTAAGAGTTCAAGGCAAAGATGAAGTTATTCTTACCCTGAATAAATCTGGCATTGGCCCTGTGACCGCAGCCGATATCACCCATGATGGTGATGTCGAAATCGTCAAGCCGCAGCATGTGATCTGCCACCTGACCGATGAAAACGCAGCTATTAGCATGCGTATCAAAGTTCAGCGCGGTCGCGGTTATGTGCCGGCTTCTACCCGAATTCATTCGGAAGAAGATGAGCGCCCAATCGGCCGTCTGCTGGTCGACGCCTGCTACAGCCCTGTAGAGCGTATTGCCTACAATGTTGAAGCAGCGCGTGTAGAACAGCGTACCGACCTGGACAAGCTGGTCATCGAAATGGAAACCAACGGCACAATCGATCCTGAAGAGGCGATTCGTCGTGCGGCAACCATTCTGGCAGAACAACTTGAAGCTTTCGTTGACCTACGTGATGTGCGTCAGCCGGAAGTTAAAGAAGAGAAACCAGAATTCGATCCGATCTTGCTGCGCCCTGTTGACGATCTGGAATTGACTGTCCGCTCTGCTAACTGCCTTAAGGCAGAAGCTATCCACTATATCGGTGATCTGGTACAGCGTACCGAGGTTGAGCTGCTTAAAACGCCTAACCTGGGTAAAAAATCTCTTACCGAGATTAAAGACGTGCTGGCTTCTCGTGGTTTGTCTCTGGGCATGCGCCTGGAAAACTGGCCACCAGCAAGCATTGCTGACGAGTAACCGGATCACAGGTTAAGGTTTTACTGAGAAGGATAAGGTCATGCGCCATCGTAAGAGTGGTCGTCAACTGAACCGCAACAGCAGCCATCGCCAGGCTATGTTCCGCAACATGGCAGGTTCACTGGTTCGTCATGAGATCATCAAGACGACCCTGCCTAAAGCGAAAGAGCTGCGTCGCGTAGTTGAGCCGCTGATTACTCTTGCCAAGACTGACAGCGTTGCTAATCGTCGTCTGGCATTCGCCCGCACTCGTGATAACGAGATCGTGGCAAAACTGTTTAACGAACTGGGTCCGCGTTTCGCGAGCCGTGCAGGTGGTTACACTCGTATTCTGAAGTGTGGCTTCCGTGCTGGTGACAATGCTCCGATGGCTTACATCGAGCTGGTTGATCGCGCCGAGTCTCAAACAGAAGCTGCTGCAGAGTAATCTGTAGTAACGTAGAAAAACCGGGCTTGCCCGGTTTTTTTATATCCAGAATATCCCCTTCCCGCTATTCTCCTCGTATTCTTGTATCACTCCTGTTTAATCTGAGGTCGTTATGTGGTTGCTCGATCAGTGTGCGGAACGACATATTGTTGATGCCCAGCGTAACGGTGATTTCGATAGCCTGCCCGGCAGCGGCGAACCGCTATTACTTGATGATGATAGCCATGTACCCCCTGAACTCCGTGCTGGCTATCGTCTACTAAAAAATGCAGGCTGCTTACCGCGGGAGATGCAGCAGCGTAAAGATGCGCTTGAGCTGGTCGATCTGCTGAAAACGGTGCATGCTCAGAGCGAAGAGCACCAGGCCATCAGTAAAAAGCTTACGCTGCTTGAGCTCAAGCTTCGCCAGGCTGGTATAAATACGGATTTCTTACGCGGTGAGTATGCCGTAAAACTGATGCAGCAAATTGATGAGGAAGAATGATGTTTCGTATAGGTGAGCTGGCAAAGCTGGCAGATGTGACGCCAGATACTATTCGTTATTACGAAAAGCAGCAGATGATGGATCACGAGGTGCGAACTGAAGGTGGTTTCCGCCTCTACGGCGATAGCGATCTTCAGCGCCTTAAGTTCATTCGCTATGCCAAGCAGTTGGGTTTTACTTTGGAAGCCATTCGCGAGCTTCTGTCGATCCGTATCGATCCAGAGCATCATACTTGCCAGGAATCAAAGGGCATTGTACAAAGTCGGCTAAGCGAGGTAGAGTCCAAAATTAAAGAGTTACAGAATATGCGACGTTCGCTGCAGCGCCTGAATGACGCTTGCTGCGGTACCGCACACAGCAGCGTTTACTGCTCTATCCTGGAAGCCCTGGAGCAGGGAGCAAGCAGTAAGAAATAGCCGCTTGATCTTTTTTTGAACTAGGAATAGGCTCGCGGCGCTAATTAACCTCATCTGGAGTGATTATGAGTACCAAATACCGGCATCAAAAAGGGCAAATTAAAGACAATGCCATTGAGGCTCTGCTGAATGACCCACTGTTCAGGCAAAGAGTGGAGAAGAATAAAAAAGGGAAAGGTAGCTATCAGCGCAATGGGAAACACGGCAACAGGGGGAACTGGGAGGCCAGTGGCAAACAAGCAATCCGCTTTTTTACCACTGGCCTTCTGCTTTTAGCAGCCAGGATTAATTGCGTTGGTTCTGTTCTTTTAGCAGGTCGCGGATTTCGCTAAGCAGGACTTCTTCCTGTGAAGGAGCCGGCGGGGCCGCAGGCTCTTCCGCTTTCTTACGGTTCAGTTTGTTAATCACTTTGATGGCCATGAAGATAGCGAAAGCGACAATCACGAAGTCAAAAATATTCTGAATAAAGACGCCGTAGTGCATGACTACCGCTGGTACATCGCCCTGTGCATCGCGCAGCGTCAATGCAAACTGTTTAAAATCAACACCCCCAATCAGCAAACCCAGTGGCGGCATAATAATATCCGCAACCAGCGAGGAAACAATTTTCCCGAATGCTGCACCAATAATCACACCCACTGCCAAATCAACAACGTTTCCGCGCATCGCGAATTCGCGAAACTCTTTTAAAATACTCATTTATCTCTCCTTGTGCCGGCTGACAGTAATAATTCTAACAAAGGATGTCTTAATTTCCATTGCTACAGGAAATTAGATTCTTCGTTAATCCCTTAATAGTAAAATGGTTTTGTAACAAAGAAACGGGACAGAAAGATTTCTGTCCCGTTAAGTTTAGAGGAAGAATGGACTTGGCTGGAATAGACGTTCTACATCGCTGACAAATTTCTTATCCGTTAAGAACATAATAACGTGATCGCCCTGCTCGATACGGAGATTGTCGTTGGCAATCATCACATCATTGCCACGCACAACGGCGCCAATGATCGTACCCGGCGGCAGCTTTATTTCGTCAATTACTCGGCCTACCACACGTGAAGTGCTTTCATCACCGTGTGCAACGGCCTCGATGGCTTCAGCAACGCCGCGGCGAAGCGATGAAACTCCGACGATATCGGCTTTGCGGACATGGCCGAGTAAAGCAGAGATCGTGGCCTGCTGAGGTGAAATAGCAATATCGATAACGCTGCCCTGCACCAAATCAACATAGGCATTACGCTGTATGAGCACCATGACTTTTTTGGCCCCCATCCGCTTAGCCAGCATTGCCGACATAATGTTAGCTTCGTCATCGTTGGTCACGGCAATAAATAGATCGACCTGATCGATATGCTCTTCAGCCAGCAATTCCTGATCCGAAGCGTCACCGTAAAATACGATGGTATTTTGCAGCATTTCCGCAAGTTCAGAAGCGCGCTGCTGGTCACGCTCAATCAGTTTTACGCTGTAATCCTTCTCCAGCCGGTGGGCCAGACCTGCCCCGATATTACCGCCACCTACCAGCATAATACGTTTATAAGGCTTCTCAAGACGCTGAAGCTCGCTCATTACCGCACGGATATTCTGCGAAGCTGCGATAAAGAAGACCTCATCGCCTGCTTCAACAATTGTCGACCCTTGGGGGCGGATAGGGCGATCATGGCGGAAAATCGCGGCAACACGAGTATCGATATGCGGCATATGTTCGCGCATGGTGGAAAGAGCATTACCGACCAGCGGGCCGCCATAATAGGCTTTTACTACGGCCAGGCTCACTTTGCCTTCCGCGAAATTTACAACCTGCAGCGCGCCAGGGTATTCAATCAGGCGGTAAATATTGTCGATGACCAGCTGCTCGGGAGCAATCAGGTGATCGATGGGTACCGCTTCCGCATTGAACAGTTTCTCCGCATCACGCACATAGTCCGGCGCACGAATACGGGCAATCCTGTTTGGGGTGTTAAACAGTGAATAAGCGACCTGGCAGGCTATCATGTTCGTTTCATCTGAACTGGTAACCGCAACCAGCATGTCGGCATCATCCGCACCCGCCTCACGAAGTACCCGGGGATGGGATCCATGGCCCTGTACTACACGCAGATCGAATTTGTCCTGCAGAATACGCAGGCGAGCCTGATTGGTGTCGACGACGGTGATATCGTTATTTTCACCGACAAGGTTTTCCGCCAGAGTGCCGCCGACCTGACCGGCGCCCAGAATGATTATTTTCATCGTTTATCGCTTCACGAGTGACGAAACTTATGACTTGCCCTGAAGGGAGTCAGCTCTTAATTAGCTTAGCGTAGTAGAAGCCGTCGCCGTCGTCTGCAGCAGGCAGATTTTGAATGCCTGGCGTTTTTTCGTCGCCGGTTTCAACCAGTTTGGCATCGGTATGGCGTGCCAGAAACGCGCCGATCTGTTCTTTGTTTTCATCCGGCAGGATAGAGCAGGTAGCATAGACCAGCGTGCCGCCAGGTTTAAGGTGAGGCCAGATAGCGTCCAGAATTTCTTTTTGTAGGGCAACCAGCTCCGCGATATCTCTGTCGCGGCGCAGCCACTTGATGTCCGGATGGCGGCGAATGACGCCTGTTGCCGAGCACGGGGCGTCGAGAAGAATGCGATCAAACTTAATTTCGCCGCACCACTGCGCCGGGAAACGACCATCTCCCTGCTTCACCTCTGCCTCCATGCCTAATCGCTGGAGATTTTCATACACGCGCTTCAGGCGCTGGGCATCAACATCGACGGCCATGACTTTTGCCTTCGGCGCCGCTTCCAGGATATGCGTCGTCTTGCCGCCTGGTGCGGCACAAAGATCCAATATGGTATCGCCGTTTTGCGGATCTAAAAGATCAACGCTTCCCTGAGCGGAAGCATCCTGAACCGTCACCCAGCCTTGTTCAAAGCCAGGTAAAGCCAGGACGGGAGCTGGAGCATCAAGGCGTACCGCGTCGCTGTATTTTTGATGCACATGGCCTTCGAGGCCAGCCTCAGCCAGTAATGTCATCCATGCTTCGCGGGTATGATGTTGGCGGTTTACGCGCAGCCACATAGGAGGGCGCTGATTGTTCGCATCGACAATGGCTTCCCAGTCTTTCGGGTAAGCTTTTTTCAGGCGCTGCAGAAGCCAGGTTGGGTGCAGAAAGCGGCTTTCATGATTAGCGGCTTCCGCCATCAGGCTTTCCTGCTGGCGCTGGAACTGACGCAGTACGCCGTTGATTAAGCCTTTAAATGCCTGACGTTTAATGGAGATTGCGCCCTCAACGGTTTCGGCAAGCGCCGCGTGTGGAGGAATGCGGGTATAAAGAAGCTGGTAGAGGCCGACCATAATTAAGTAATGGATTGTACGCTGTTTTCCGGTCATCGGACGTGACATGAGTTTGCCAATCAACCAGTCCAGCTGCGGGAGAGTACGCAGCACGCCAAAGCACAGCTCCTGCAGCAGAGCCCTGTCTTTGTCAGACACTTTCTGCTGTACCGCAGGCAGTACATTACTTAATGATTGTCCTTGTTCGACAACTTGTTCAATAGTTTGGGCAGCCAGGCTGCGAAGATTCAGTGTTTTTTTCATTACCGTGCTCTGGTTTTTCCAGCGCTATAAACAAAAATGCCCAGGTTACCCCGGGCGCATAAGTGCGGCTTTATCAGGCGAGGACCGTTCCGGGCTCAAACCATTCGCGGCGTGAGTTCAGGAGATCCTGGGCTTTCATGGCTTTTTTACCGGCTGGCTGCAGTTCTTCAAGATTCAGAATACCGTCAACGGTCGCTACCTGGATACCCTGTTTGCTGGCGGCAACAATGGTGCCGGGCGCCGAGTCTGCCTTGGTGTTGATGACCGAAGCTCGCCAGACTTTCAGCGGCTGCCCGTCAATTTCCAGCCAGCTCATTGGCCACGGATTAAAGGCACGAACGCAGCGTTCCAGTTGAGCAGCGGATAGGCTCCAGTTGATGCGGGCTTCTTCCTTGCTGAGCTTCTCAGCATAGGTCACCAGCGCTTCGTCCTGCACCTCGGGTTTGGCCGTTCCGTCGGCTAGCTGCGACAGCGTGTCCAGGAGGCCTCTTGGGCCGAGTCCCGCCAGCTTATCGTACAGGGTACCGCTGGTGTCTTCTGCTTCAATTGGGCAGGAAAGTTTATGCAGCATGTCGCCGGTGTCGAGGCCGATGTCCATCTGCATAATCGTGACGCCAGTTTCTGCATCGCCAGCCCATAAGGAACGCTGGATCGGCGCGGCACCACGCCAGCGCGGCAACAGTGAACCGTGCACGTTAACGCAGCCCAGGCGAGGCATATCGAGCACCGCCTGAGGCAAAATCAGCCCATAGGCAACCACGACCATCACATCGGCATTGAGATCGGCAACCAGCTGCTGATTTTCCTCTTTGCGAAGCGTAGCGGGTTGAAAGACGGGAATACCTTTCTCTTCAGCCAGCATTTTTACCGGACTCGGCATGAGTTTTTTACCGCGGCCTGCCGGGCGATCCGGTTGGGTAAATACGCCTACGACCTGGTGCTGAGAAGACAACAGCGCGTCAAGGTGACGCGCTGCAAAATCGGGGGTACCAGCGAAAATAATACGCAGAGAATCTGACACGTTGCTTGTTGTCCTTAAGCTTTCGCTTTCAAACGGTCGAGTTTTTCAACTTTCTGACGAATACGTTGCTGCTTGAGCGGCGACAGATAATCGATAAACAGTTTGCCGATCAGGTGATCCATTTCGTGCTGGATACAAATAGCCAGCAGGCCATCCGCTTCCAGTTCAAAGGTTTTACCTTCACGATCCAGTGCACGAATTTTCACTTTCTCGGCGCGCGGCACCAGCGCCCGCTGCTCCGGGATAGACAGACAGCCTTCTTCGATGCCGGTCTCGCCGCTTTTTTCGAGCAGTTCTGGGTTAATCAGCACCAGCTGCTCGTCGCGGTTTTCAGAAACATCAATAACAATGATGCGCTGATGAATATCAACCTGCGTAGCGGCCAGGCCAATACCTTCTTCGTCATACATTGTTTCGAACATATCATCGACGATGCGCTGAATGTCCGCATTCACTTCTTCAACCGGTTTAGCGACTTTGCGAAGGCGCTCGTCGGGAATATGTAATACTTGCAAAACTGCCATAAATATCCAGAGCTGTGTTCAGTAGTAGAAAGGATTATTCCCTCTATTCTAGACATTTCCCCGGCTGATTGACAGCATCGCTGACCAATCGCAAGGATTGCTTTTATGGCCTGTGGCAGGGGGATTAGGTGCAGAGAACGGAGATTTGGTTACGTCTTATGGCCGTTAAGGGACTCAGTGGTGATAAGTTCCTAAAAATAGCCAACTTCCTGCTACACAGCCCCGCAACAGAAAGAGCGAGTTTACCTGGCTCGGGTTTAAGCGCACGTGAATGCGCGCTGTTTAATGGACTTGATGAGCGTCAGCTGGAAGCTAGTCTCAGATGGCTTGATAAACCAGGGCACGGCTTGCTAACGGCGGAAGACGCCCAATATCCGGAACAGCTTCGCGCTATAAATGATTATCCGGGAGCCCTCTTTATAGCCGGAGATCCCAAACTGCTTAGCCAAAACCAGCTTGCGGTTGTCGGCAGCCGCAGCCTGTCAGATTACGGCGAGCGCTTTTGTCGGCAGTTTTGTGAAGTACTTGCACAGGCTGGCTTGGTGATAACCAGCGGCCTGGCGTTGGGTATTGACGGTGTCGCCCACCGGGCAGCCCTTCGTGTACAGGGAAAAACAATTGCCGTGCTGGGTAATGGTTTAGGAAGCGTTCACCCTAAACGTCATCTGATGTTGGCCAGGCAAATTGTGGAGCAGGGCGGGGCTGTGGTTTCTGAATTTCCGCTCTCCTGCAAGCCCTGGCCGTCAAACTTCCCGTGGCGTAATCGAGTAATAAGCGGATTGAGTCGGGCTGTCTTTGTGGTGGAAGCCGGTGAGCGAAGTGGCTCGTTGGTGACTGCCCGCTATGCTCTTGAGCAGGGAAGAGAGGTGTTTGCTCTGCCTGGCACGGTTGGGAGTCCGGGGAGTGAAGGCCCACATTGGCTCATTCAGCAGGGCGCTAATCTGGCCCGAAGTCCGCAGGATATCCTCGATTATCTGTCCTCAGAACTGCACTGGCTTCCCGCTTCGCACAATGTGTCAATATATTCATCAAATCAACAAGACGGCGCATTGCCATTTCCCAATCTGTTGGCTAACGTAGGAGATGAGGTTACACCTGTTGACGTCGTCGCTGAACGTGCCGGCCAACCTGTGCCAGAGACGGTAGCGCAGCTACTCGAACTGGAGTTAGCAGGATGGATCGCAGCTGTACCCGGCGGCTATGTCCGATTGAGGAGGGCATGCCATGTTCGACGTACTAATGTACTTATTTGAAACCTACATCCACAGCGAAGCAGAAATGCGCGTTGATCAGGATAAGCTGACGAGCGATCTCACCGACGCTGGTTTTGATCGTGAGGACATTTTTAACGCCTTAGTGTGGCTTGAGAAGCTTGCCGACTATCAGGAAGGTTTGACCGAGCCGATGCAGCTTGCTGCTGACCCTCTCTCGATGCGTATTTTCACCGCAGAAGAGAGCCAGCGGCTGGATGCAGACTGCCGGGGCTTTTTACTGTTCCTTGAACAGATTCAGGTGCTAAATCTCGAAACCCGTGAAATGGTGATTGAGCGCGTGCTGGCGCTGGACACCGCAGAATTCGAACTGGAAGATCTGAAGTGGGTTGTGCTGATGGTGTTGTTCAATATTCCGGGGTGTGAAAACGCCTACCAGCAAATGGAAGAATTACTCTTCGAGGCAAATGAAGGTATGCTGCACTAAATTGAGTTGCAGCATGAGATGTTATGGCCAAGTCAGCACTGTTCTCGGTGCCAAAAAATGAACCCTGCCCCCAATGCGGGGCAGAGTTAGCAATACGTTCCGGTAAACATGGTCCGTTTTTGGGCTGTTCCCACTACCCTGAATGCGATTATGTTCGCCCGCTAAAGAGCCAGGCCGATGGCCATATCGTTAAAGTGCTTGAGGGTCAGCAGTGTCCG
Source organism: Alychna victa (assembly GCA_018250175.1). Taxonomy (NCBI): domain Eukaryota; kingdom Metazoa; phylum Arthropoda; class Insecta; order Lepidoptera; family Hesperiidae; genus Alychna; species Alychna victa. The sequence continues at coordinate 10,108 of DWNI01000102.1, forward strand.
GCTTGCCGGTCAACGCTCGTGTTACGCCAGGGGCGCTTTGGCATGTTTATCGGCTGCAGCAGCTACCCTGAATGCGAACACACTGAAATCATTGATAAACCCGACGAGACAGCGATAGCCTGCCCCCAATGCCAGAAAGGGCTACTGGTTCAGCGTCGTTCGCGCTACGGCAAAACCTTCTGGTCCTGCAACAGCTATCCAGACTGTCAGTTCGTCATTAATTTTAAACCGGTAGCGGGCATCTGCTCTGAATGTCAGTATCCGCTGCTTATTGAAAAGAAAACGGCCCAGGGCGTGAAACGTTTTTGTGCCAATAAACAATGTGGAAAGCCGGCAACGGTGGAACAAGCCAGTGAAGAATAACCTGCCTGAAGGCCAGCTCGCGCAGATCGTAGCGGCCCTGAAACAACAACAAGTCATCGCCTATCCAACCGAAGCCGTATTCGGCGTAGGGTGCGATCCCGACAGTGAACTCGCGGTTACCCGTCTGCTAGAACTGAAACAGCGTCCGGTAGAAAAGGGGCTTATCCTGATTGCCGCTGATTTTGAGCAACTGAAACCTTATATCGACGTCGCTGCGCTGAGTGAAGAACAGCTTTTCGCGGTTTTTGCGAACTGGCCTGGGCCCGTTACGTTTGTTTTCCCGGCGTTGCCTTCCACGCCAAAATGGCTGACCGGGCGTTTTGATTCTCTGGCGGTGCGTGTGACTAACCACCCGCTAGTGAAAGAGCTATGTATTGCCTACGGTAAACCTCTGGTGTCGACCAGTGCGAATCTTACCGGCCTGCCTCCGTGCCGTACCTCGCAGGAAGTTCAGCAGCAGTTTGGCGAGAGCTTCCCGGTGCTGATGGGAGATACCGGTGGGCGCCTGAATCCTTCAGAAATCCGCGATGCCTTAACCGGCGAACTCTTTCGTCAGGGGTAATATGGAAACCTTCGCCGTCTTTGGTCATCCTGTTCAGCACAGCAAGTCTCCTCTTATTCATCGTCTTTTCGCCGAGCAAATGAGGATTGAACATCCTTATGGCCGTGTGCTTGCTCCGCTGGGTGAGTTTGTTGAAACGCTCAATGCCTTCTTTAATGAAGGTGGGGAAGGCGCCAATGTCACGGTGCCTTTTAAAGAGCAGGCTTTTGCCCGTGCGGACGAACTAACGGAACGTGCGGCGCTTGCAGGGGCGGTCAATACGCTCAAGCGCCTGGAGAATGGTCGTTTGCTTGGTGACAATACCGACGGTATTGGTTTGTTGAGCGATCTTGAACGTTTGATGCTTATCAAACCCGGCGATCGGATTTTGCTGGTGGGCGCTGGCGGTGCCGCTCGTGGCGTTCTGTTGCCACTGCTGACGCTGAACTGCTCGGTTACGATAACTAACCGGACGTTTACAAAAGCCGAAGAGCTTGCCACTCTCTTTAGCCATACGGGCAGCGTTGATGCCGTCGCAATGGATAAGCTCGAAGGGCATGAATTTGATCTGCTCATTAACGCCACGTCTAGCGGGATTGGCGGCGAAATTCCGGCGCTGCCGGTTTCTCTTCTTTCCCGCCGTGTAAGCTGCTATGACATGTTTTACCAGAAAGGGTTGACGCCGTTCTTGAGCTGGGCCGTCGGCCATGGCGTAGTGAACTATGCGGACGGCCTGGGTATGCTGGTGGGGCAGGCTGCACATGCCTTTATGCTTTGGCACGGGGTTATGCCGGATGTTGCGCCAGTTATTGAGGCTTTGAAAAGAGAAATGACGGCATGAACCAGGCCATTCAGTTCCCGGAGCGCGAGCGCTGGGATGAAGGGCTTGAGGCGATTTGCTTTCCAGCATTGGTTAATGGTTTTCAGGTGAATTGCGCTATGACCTCAGAGGCAATTGCCACCCGATTTGGCGGCAATTGTGCACAAGAGTGGCTTTCGTTGTTTCGTGAACATCGCTGGGATATTGAAGAAGAAGTCGAAAGCCTTATCGAAGATGAGCAGGAAGGCGATCAAGGATGGTACTGGCTATCCTGAGCCAGATACTCATCTTTCCAGCGAACATAATTGTTAGCGGAGTAGGTCAGGCCGGCCAGCTCCGCTTCAGTCAGACGGCGGATCTGTTTTACCGGACTGCCTAAATAGAGATAGCCGCTTTCCAGGCGTTTATTCTGCGGCACCAGGCTGCCAGCACCAATCATCACATCATCTTCTACTACGACGCCATCCAACAGGATCGATCCCATACCCACTAACACGCGATTTCCGATCGTGCAGCCGTGCAGCATAACCTTATGGCCTACCGTCACATCTTCGCCAACAGTCAGCGGGTTCCCTTCAGGTTTATAAGAAGACTTATGGGTAACGTGAAGAACGCTGCCGTCCTGAATGTTGGTGCGCGCGCCAATCGTCACGGTATTTACATCACCACGTATGGCAACCAACGGCCAGATACTGACATCATCCGCCAGCTTTACGTCCCCGATCGCCACGCTGGTGGGATCAACCATCACTCGTTCGCCCAGCTGGGGGAACGTTTTTTGAAAATCACGCAGTACTACAGACATAAACACCTCAGGGAAATTCATTGCATGAACAGACTGTGGCCGCTTTCTTGAGCAATGGCAAGGGAGTAAAGGGCTGGAAAGAGGGCAGATCGAACAGGATCTCAGCGAAAAGAGTGAAAACTAAACGTTCAGAAAAAAAGATCGAAAAAGTACTTGTGCTAAAAAGTGGGATCCCTATAATGCGCCTCCATCGAGACGGCACAGTGAATCACTTCACAAAATAGCCGGTTCGATAAAGAGAAAAAATCCTGAAAATCGGGGTTGACTCTGAAAGAGGAAAGCGTAATATACGCCACCTCGAGTTAGCAAGCGAAAGCGCGTAACTCACTGCTCTTTAA
>DWNI01000103.1:0-12966 GCA_018250175.1 Alychna victa
TAACCAATAGGTATATCATAGGACTTGCCAAAAATCTGTGAGATTGTGATTGTATGGCAAATCTAAGTGACATAGTAGAGATTGCCAAGTGAGAGTCAAATCCTTAAGACATTATGTAGCGGTGTGTTTGCATAAATTCCAAAGGGTTTTGATTTTTGATTTGTTTTTATTGATTGTGTAATAACCAGATAACCAGCATAAACTGACGATGACGATTACTTAACTTACCAATACACCTAGTTATTAATTAAACCAAGTAAGAGAACTCATTGACTTTAGTGCTTCATCAACGCTGAGAGCAGCTGGAAACCAAATCAAATTTAGATGCGAAATTCAAGTCTTTCAAGACAGTGACGCGAGAACACTTCTGTTGAAGGTGAATGGGCTCTATAATACCCAGTTTAATTCCGGCCCTACTCGTCGAATGTTGGGTGATATTTGAGTTCTTTAACTAATTAACTTCTATTATTTTCTTTTCTTTTTTCAAGTAGTTGGACAGTTATGTGTTACGATGACAATGATTCCAGTTTTTTAACAAACCGCCTTCTATTTTTCTATAACCAATCTGTAGAATGTTATTAACTTATTTCTATTGCAGTGTAACCTAGTTAATAAGTTTCTTGACTGTCACCACGACAACAGTTTCATCTTTTTCGTTACGGACATCAATGAACGGTAATGACCATTGAAAAACTGCAATAATTTATCTAATTACATAATATTATATTTCTGAAACTAGGTATAGACCATCGGCTTGGGAGCTTTGTTCGTAGATGTGTAGATTGTATGGAGCTATTTGCCATTTTACTATTTCGAAATTAATATGTATGAAGATGATATTATGTATGAGCCGAAATTGCAATGACGGGGTACAACTCATTCTATAGAGTACTCGTTACGCAAGCGAATGATTACTGTAAAATTTTCTAAGCTCGTGGCCCCGTACTACGAAGTTGTGGATCACGAACTTATGAGCATAAACCTATGTCCACTAATGTCAATGCCAGATTCGTGCAATGTCTTGAACGAGTGCGTGTGTGGACATGTGTGGGCTAATAATAGCATATGAAGTACAACTAACTGTTGCACTCATTTTACGAGTATTGGATTACGATTATTTTTAACCGACTTCAAAAAAGGACGAGGTTCTCAATTCGACTGTATTTTTTTAAAATTATTCTTGTTAATAAAATTGGTTGGCGGTATATTACGTAACTGCAGTTACCTAAAAACTAATACTTATAAAGTTAAAAGATAATTATTTGTAACAAGTTACAGGATTCATTTGATTACATACAATTAGCAATAAATACACTCTGGTTAATTAGGTGTCGTTAAGAGAAGAGCCTCAGTAATAGACATAATTGAATAAGTAGTATTTATCTTAAAATCTGTTCTCAAAAGGATCTCCAAGTTTATTAGTGAGTTATCAAATATTTAATCTCAATCAATGCTTTGCGATTTCGAATTTGTACTAATTTTAACATATTGTTTGAGGACTCGTATTTTACAATGGTTACCACGCCGGACTGCCGTTTTAAGGGTCCTGGGTTCGATTCCCAACGAGGTAGAATTTTGAATTATGACATTTAATTTATGTTCTCGGTCTGGGTGTTTTTGTCTTTGTATTTTGTCCATGGCACCCACGACAAAGAGTATCCTACTGTGGGGCTAAGAGTGAGTAGCGTTGTTTATTTATTTATTTATGTTACATTTTCATCAAATTTATTTTATTTCACTATAGTCTCATATTTCTTGCTTCTGTTTCCGAATCTAAGCGACATTAGGTTGATATTCCTGATATTCATAAAATATTTGATATTGACAAATGTAAGTCATTCACACTTTTTATCTAATTTATCTTCGTCTTCGTTTGACATGATAGAAATACATGAATCAATCGAATTCTTGTTTGCTGCGTGTTCGATAATTCTTTAACAGTGCAAAGAATAGCTTTGTAAATTCTTTGGACTACTATAAAAAGACAGAAAATGAAGGAATCTTTTCTTTTCCGTACTTTCGTCGCTAATTGCTGAAACGAAGAAAATAAAACGGGATTTTCCACTAGATTTTAACAGGCGCGCTTTTGCGCCCCAATTATTTTCTTACTGAAATTAGTAAAGTTTTCGTTAACTTCAATATACTTAACTTTCGTAAAAATGTATGATTTATAATGCCTTCTGACTAAGATGAAAATTCGAATAGGGTTATATCGAGACACAGAGCCGATGTTTTTTAACGTGAAAGGTCTATGTCAACTAAGCGCGGTTAGTGCAATGTATTCAAATTAAATCGAGACATCAACATTACATTTAGTTACTAGCAACTGGACTATGGTATCGTCTAGAACTCATCTAAAGATCATCTATGATTACAAAGTTATAAACTCGTGTGATTGTTAGGTACATATACAACATGCTATTTAGGAATTTAATTAAGTTCTCATGTTAAAATGTTTAGACAGGCTGTTAATGGGAATTTAGGTTTATATTCAAGAATTTTAGATATGAGGTAACGTTTTAGAAGACGACAGACTTTCCTCACAGGCTTGATTAATTATTATTAGGTGAGCAAACACTTTTTATCAGAAAATCTTACTCACATCCAGACTACGGTCGAGAGTGTCGCTGTATCTCTGAAATAAGTTTAAGGTATTCGATCATTATATCATCATCATCATCATCGCAACACATAACTATCCCACTGCTGGGCTCGGGTCCACTCTCACAATGTGAGGGGTTTATGAATATAAGAATATGAAAGCTAACCCAGATTCTAATATATTATGTTCACGATGCGGAAACCTTGTTAAACCAAGTTTCTTTGCTTCGTCGTGATTGTAATAGGTTGTTCTACTCGGCCAGTGGATAAAATAGTAGTTTATTTTAGGCTGAAGGGTTTATTTTTCTCTCATTTTCCGAACAAGTAACCAGAAAATTTGCTTGATATTTTGTTGATGTTATTCTCAACGTGTAGTATATGATAATAGAGGCCTATCTGTAACGTAAACAAGTTCAAAAGAAGTTTATTATTTTACTACTTCAACCTTATTGTGTATAAATTTAAAGTCTAATCTTTCACAAGGTTAGCTGCAAAGTCAAGTGCTCCATTAATTTTCTTTGTTCTATGTTTATTAACCTTTCTTTCCATCCATCAGCCCCTCGACGTCCGCTGGTGAACATAGGCCTTCATTCAATACATTCGTCCCTTACAATACGCTAGACACGAGAGATCTTTTAAAATTATACTTACTCGTAACTCTTGCGTAGGTAAGGTAAATTATACTAAATTAAAAGTAAAAATTATTTTTAATAAAACATTGTTTTAATACGTACGCTTTAAAAGTAATAAAATGGTCAGTCGCTTTTTTAATTTTTAAGTTATGGTGACGAAGCGTTGGCTTCCAATACAATAGCCTGACGCTTAGTGGCATTTAACTTAGACCAAAAATTTTACTTAATTTAGAAATACATCATTTAGCGACGATCTGTATTTCTAGCTTATGGCCGTTTAAATAGAACAACTAATAAAAATTAAGAATTCTACAAGCTGCGCCACAGATAAATATTACACAAAAAATATTGAAATAAACGTAAAGAAAAGGAAAATATTTAAACGGAGATCGTTTAGGACGGAGCTCACGTAAACGGGGAAATTTGTCGGTAGGTACTTTAAAAATTTTGCTACAATTTTCTTAATATTTCTCTGGCGCTTCTTATAACTTCGTTCCCAAGGACTCTTTCAAATCAGTTCATCTTTTCATATTGCACTATTTTAACGAATGATCGCGTCGTTACATACCAAAAGTAATTAATAAGTTTAGGTTTCAATGTAGAAAATTGAAATGAATCGTTTAAATAATCCGACTTCAAAGGATATTCACACCATTTAACAATTTACGCTTGATTAAAATCCAATTCGAATAGAATTTGAATATCGTAGAGAGTTCAAATTCAATTCAAATGTAAATGTTTTTGATTCTATCTTCAGAATATATTTAGAATAATAAGCGCGGGGTTGCTTTTTGTTAGTTTTCTAAGTGTCTTTATCATTTAGGCTAAGCTTTTCAACAAAAGATATTAATTTATTGCAATATTTGCTTAAATAAGTCAAGTACCATTAAAATGTGTGGTACCAGAATTTCAATTTTTTTTATGTCTCCATCGATAACAAAGCTTGTCTTCATTAAAATAAAATTCAAAATCGAATGTACAGCATTTATACTTACGGTTTTATTATTGCTATACCTGTTCGTAGTCAGGCCCTTTACACTGTTAGCTGGCTTACAAACTAGGTAATTAAATGATCTCTGTAACCATTACCCATAAAGACAATGTTATGGATATTGGTATACTGTACTGACGGCTCCATTAATGGATACGCGTGATGTAGGGATCGGAGCACTTACAATAATGCAAGTAATTAATTGGTTACATTAATGTGATCAATAAGAGCATTGCAGTATTTGCTACACTCCTCCTAATTTATTTCTATGATTAGTGTACTGTACTTTAATTGTACAATAATTAAATATGTCTTTAATTCATTTTTAACCAAAGTAAATAAAGGAGGAGGTACTCACTTCAACTGTATTTTTTTTCTTGTATGTTTGTTACCTCAGAACTTTTGACTGGGTGAACCGGTTTTGATATTTTTTTTTATTTGAAAGCTGGTGCTTCCCGTGTGGTCCCATATATTTTTTTTTGTTGTTGTACCCTTGACTACGGAGATACATCAGAAATCTTATAAAATTATGTCCGTCAACTATGATGTCGTCAACGAATAGGGTACTGATATGAAGTCGGTTTTTTAAGATGTGAAGTTATCCCTTCTCGGCCCTTCAATTTCCCGCTATACCTCGTTCCCGCCATTTTTTTTTTCTCCCATAATTCTTTATTGACAACAAACCCTATCTGCATTTAAATTAAAAAAAAAACAATATACAAATATAGTCCCGTTTCAATTATATTTTTAGTATAGATTAATAGTTCACGCTAATCGCAGTTGATAGTCGGATTTGTTTTGCTCTGTTTACGATGCCTTTGTGGTCGCGCTAATAATGTAGAAATACGCTCTATGCACATCTATTTGCGTGTTTTGATTTTACGGCTGTCTGTTCTCCACTATTTATTCCGCAATAATCGTTAAACAGTAGTAATTTCCGACTACCCAGGTAGTAGTAACAATTTGTTCTAGAAATAGCGTTTTAATTATTATAATGCTAAGCGGAAAGCAGACGCTTTGCATACCCGCACGATATTCAAGTTGTTTACAAGATGTGTACAATATTTTTAATCTACATACATTATTATGTAATGTTTATTTTATGGCATTCTTAACTTTTAATGAATGTTTAAAAAGAAACACGTAAAACTTATAAAATTAGTAGCTACTCGTATAACGCCATGATTAAAACAACATTAGATACTGCTGAAAATTTGTTTTTTGTTATTATAAGAAAAGTTAGCGCTGTTACGTATAAAGATTTTTAAGAAATTGTTTACGTCTTTTATAAAGTTCCAGTCTGATCTATGCGTGTAACCCTTAAATAGAACCAATCGATAAAGTAGACAAACAGTGATCGACTGTTTATAATATATGTTTGGACGAAGATTATAGTTAGATGAATAGTCATAGCAAAATCATGAAACATTTTCTAGTTCAGAGGATACTAATATTATAAATTCGAAAGTAACTCCGTCTGTCTATCTGTCTGTCTGTTTGTCTGTTACGCTTTCACGCTTAAACCACTGCACCGATGTTGATAAAATTTAGCATAAACATAGATAAGACATTGAGAAAGGACAAAGGCTAATTTTTACCGCGGGAAAATATCTCATTCCCATGGGAAACAAAGTTAATCGAAAAAAACTTTTGTTTCAAATTTATGTATATAAATGTTTCGGGTCTTTTCTTAGGCGATGGTTCACCGAAGCGAAGCGAGGGCGGGCCACTAGTATGAATATATATGGGTATATGTTGGCTGTTGGTTGTTATTCTTAGCAATCGTAAACCCATGTTGGAGGTCTACGAATGACAAAAAAATCCGATTGACTACCCATCCGCACAGAAACAGCAAAATAGGAGTATACTCCAAACCATATCAATTTTAAGAAGTGAGATGAAGTTAACTGTCGAATATAATGATATAATTGTTCTATTTCAGATGATGGATGCTGAAGCAGCATTGAACGCGGCTGCTGCAGATGCTTTAGAGATCGAAGGTCGTACATCAGAGCTGTCAAATAACAATATAGAGATATCAGTGATCTCAAGCAAAGAAAGCTCTAAAGTTAATTCACCGGAAGCTTCAACACGTAAAGATTTCTCGGGTCTATCTTCTACGATACAAAAAGGAGAAAGTATGCGATCAGAGCAGAAACCTTTCGTTTTTATCAAACCAATAATTTTAGTGAATGACAAATTACCAGAAGATTTAGATCAAAAATGGTCACATGTAGTAGAAAATATTACGAATAACGATAAGTTCAAAGGCCTTCCAACCAGAAGAAAATATAAACGAAGATTTGTCAGAAGACGACACAATGTATTTAAACGATCTTACTCAATTGCGTGATATGCAAAGTGTTTTAATTGTAACTAGTCATTTGTATATAAGATAGTGTAGTAATAGTTAGGTAAAAGATTTTTATATGACCAAGATTTAATGTAATGTGTTCTTAATTTAAATGTATTCCAATTTATTAAAGTGACCAACAATAATCCTTTATCCTTCCTATATTACGAGACTTTTTTTTAATCTTTTTTATAGGATTGTGTTAAATAATTAAAGAAAAACTAATTAAATCCATCTTAGTACAAACAAATCAGGGTCTCAAGTATTATTAACATTATTATAATAAAGGTATTTAAAAGAATTTTGAAATATGGACCAATATTTAAAAAATATATAATTTTAATGACAACGTGGATGGTGCAATGGTTACCACGCCGGACTGCCGTTCAAAGGGTCCTGGGTTCGATTCCAAGCGAGGCAGAAATTTGAATGTTGAATTTTAATTTCTGTTCTCGGTCTGAGTGTGTGTGTCCATGACTTTGTGTGTTGTCCACGGCGCCCACGACACAGGGAATCCTACTGGGGGCTTAATGCAACCTTAAAAATTTGGTGTTTATTAGGGATCCGGTAAAACTTTAACCCTTATAGTTTCGCCATGTCCGTCCGTCTGCCCGGCCATCCTCGACCTAGCTTAGAGACCCTTGGTATGAGAAAGCCGTAATTTAGCATATGGATACATATTTATGACGTCGGCAAAACAGACAATGAAGTAATTAGTAAAACCTTAAAAAAAAATCTTTAGGGTATCCTACAGGTAAAGTGAGGATGATAGACTATCGTAGCATACCGTCAACTACTGTAGTGTCTAATAAATCGTGGTCATATCAATTACATATTATTTCATTAATACGAGTATACTTCATTTTAGGCACTTACAACTTTTATGCTATAAACGGAGAGATAATTAGAGACTAAAACATTAACAAAACAACATCAAGTATCATCTTTATTATATTTTCGTTATTTATTTGATCCCGTTGTTAATTAGATTCTGGCTCAAGACGTCCCTAATTATTCTTTATTACAATTGACCCCAATCTGAGGGAAAACCTGGGATTCTCGGGTTTCACTGTTCAGAAAATATTTTCTGAGCAAAATGTTTTTCTCTAACATCTACACCAAATTATGAACTATAGACTGAGAATTCTATAGACTACTGATTGGCGTTGACACACTTGAGACAGAAAAGGTCACCTCTTGTAGAATATGATTATTTTAATTGTATTGGGGAGGAATCTGTTAGTACAATGAATATTTGAATAATCATCGTTGAAGTAGGATGAACGCTCACGATTGAATAGCTTAGGGTAGAACCAGGATAGATGACGCCGCCAACAAACGAGATCACGTGATGATAAGTGGTCAAAGCCGTCCATGGACATTGGTAGAACTAAAGGCATCACCGCTTTGCTAGCCAATAAGGATGTGGAGTCCACTTAAATATTTAGATCACGTTCAAGTCTTAAGAGTTAATGAGACCAAGTAGCAATAATGAACGTTGATTAATGCGATTTCATTGATTCTGACCTACTATTTGTATCTGGACAACTCATCATATTGACGTCATATCTCGTATAAGGTATAGATCTTGAAACAAAAATCGTGAAAAGCAAATCATACTTTAACGTTATCAGAATCTTTGGAATAAAAATACAAACGTACACAGACGTGATTACGCTTGAGATTCCCACAATCCAATTAAAATGGGATTTCGATGTTACACAATGCATTAAGTAGAGATTTCTATCCGATTTTCCCAATCAGAACCGACACAAACGAATGGTTCCGTTTGTGCATTAGTAACAGCCATTTACAACGAATCTAACTCAGGGTTATTTTATTAGTTAGTGCTGGACGTTAGGAGACGTAAATTAATTACGTCGAGAGGTTTTTGGCGATTATCCGCCCCCACGATCTCCTGGTGAGATCTCATGAGATGTACAATACCTTTCTAACCCCAATCTCACGTGAGATTTTTAAAACGTGTGTCTAGTGTGAATGATTTGGTTTTATTATATATCGGTTTAATTATAATCAGATGCTATATTTTTGAAGGAACATGTTTTATTTAACTTTACCTAATTCTCTCGTAATTTTACTCTGTGTTACGGCGAGCCCCCTAAGTAAGATTAGGTCAGATTCGGTCTTGATTCGGGGCCCCCCTTTAAAGTCTCTTGTAATTAACGGACGTCCTATAGTACTCAGTGTTGCAGTCCGGGTATTCATGTTGAAGTGAAGCCCGATGGCGTTTATTTGCATGATGTCATCATTATCATTTACATGACTGTATTGTACTCCCAGTTCCGCTCGGTTATTTCTCGGTAGTTGTAAGTTTGCGTGAAGGAGGTCACGTCTTATCATCGCTTTAATCAGTTTATTGGGAGTTTCAACACCTGGCTCAGTTAAGACGAAGTTACATCTAATCTAACTTAACATACAGAGAGTTCTTGTAAACTTGTTCAACAGTTTGTTCATTCGCAAACAAGAAGTTGCAGACGTCATTTCAATGCTCTTACAGGGTTGACTCAGTTTTCTTACGAGGTTAAGTTAGTTTATTTGCGCGCAATGTTAAAATATTGCTTCGGCATGCTATGCAAGACTTCGACGATAGGTCCTACAGAAGGAAGAAGCAAGCAGAGCTTCGATGGGCAGTTCTTTTGCACTTTAAACCATAACAATTATGAGAGGACGCTTATGGGTTTACCTAAAGGACTTTGTTCGACCTTGAGTCGTACAATCCGATAAAATAAAATAGATGTTGGTTTACGATAAGCGTATTTCCTTTGCCGAATACTCACTCACACATAAAGGAATACAGACACAGATACAAAAAATAGAGAGAGAATAAAAGAAGAGTCGCGTGCTATAAACAATCAAAACAGCATGGAAGCTTTACAGAATCACATCGGAAATATTCTTTCGCGATGTATTAAACGGTGGTACAAAACTCGGTAACCTGTAACAGAAGACACCGTTCGCTATAACTTTTGTCTGTTGTTTAGCTGGCAATACAATGAGCAGAGGTTGGTTGATGGATGAAAATTGGATGAAGCCTATTACATTTAAAAAAAAACTCCTAAAAGCAAATTACGCTAAGAGTATCTATAAGAGCAAAGCCAAAAATAGGCACATACTTTGCTATCATTATTACTTTTATGAGGAAATTGATATTAATTGACACTAGGAAAATAAAGCAATAAAATTATATAAGAAATAAGGCGAAGAGAGCCTACCGAAATACCGTAATGGCTAATATAAAATTATTCTTTATTACACAATATTCATTGTTACGGTCGTTTATTTAATGACCGCTACGGAATTCCAGGTACCTTCACTAAAAGGCAACAGTAATTCTTCGTTTATTAAGATTAATATAATGTTAGTTCATTATGTCCTTTCTTGTTCTAATTATTATTATTGTAATACTCTGGAGAATCATTTTCTGAAGGAATAAAATGACTGAATTCATCTCTGTATCTTATCTCGTTCTAATACCTATATTTACCTATACCTATTCTTCTAGTTGTAAATACGATGTCTCTCTCGGCTATATTCCATCAAATTTGATAGCAATTACCTTTGGGAATTTAACCCTTAACGAAAGATACGTACGTGGCTTGCACTTCACTAATAGTATTCTCATACCCAACCCAAGTGTCAAAAGTTTTTATGCCGCTTTCTTTCGCTTTATTTCTCCGACAATACCTATCGATTGCTATCTAACGATAATAACCAGGTTCGTCGGCTTAACGTGCTTCCCGCAGCATGGAAGTGCTCAAGAAATTTTGCGCGCTTTAACTTCTCCACATATGCCTAATACTCGTATAACACTTTTATGTTCTTCTTCGTCTGTTCATTATGTACGGCGTTTCATCTGCTCGTTTATTGCAATTTAGATTAATGCTCGGAATTTATTAGTGCGCGTTTAATAGCATAATATTGTGTTAAGTCAGTACGCGTTATAGTTTAATTTGTAGGAGCCCAAACTCCAACAACGCCCAGCTTTGGAAATTATTAAAACAAGAGGAACAAGGTTCATTTTGGTGACCCGAAAGCTTCCACTGAATTAATTTAATAACTTGCAAGGACTAAACACAGGTTCAGGTGCAAACAAGAGAGAACTTCCTCCGATAGACATCAATTACGAGGGATTTTGAAGCTTATTGTCCTCGCTAGAATTAATAACGCTTCCCACTTTTTGTTTGCTCCTTATTAGGTCCAAAATTCAAATTTATGTTGCGAATTTATTGCTCGGGGAAATTTACGGCGCAAAAGCTGTTTAATTTTATGCGAATTATGTCTATAATGGTCAGTTTGTTCGAACTTGTATTGTCTTGCGGCAAAAGCCCAATTAATTTTGCAATTTTACTTAATTGCAACTGTAACATAACGTGTGTCATTTGGGAATATTGCATTGTTTTAATCGTGAAAAAATATAGGACCATATTCTCTCTTTATAATTATACAATAATATATTGTATTAAGGAAATAATTGACGTAAATATATACAAAGATGTGTGAAGCCTGTCGACGTGGTGGACTATGGCCTGTTCCTCTCACATTGTCAACTCCGAAGCCCAGCAGTGCAAAGTTATGTACTAAGATGAGAACTGAATTAAGACTTCATATTGTATTTCAATATGGCGACGTTTCGCTATATGTCAGTGACGTCACGCCAACCTGAATCACGCTATCGACATTTTATACAACGCTCGCACACAAGCTCCGAACATGAACAATCGGAGTTCGGCTGCTCCCAAGGCATCATCACCAAACCTGGCAGGAGGTCTCTCTTTACTGAAGCAAAAGCTAATTACGTAGTTGATAATCCGATGGCGTTACCGTCACGTAACATGATACACGGGTCAATTTTCCAGTAATTAATACTATAAATCGTGGCTGTGTTTAAATATCAGGATATTAATTGGTTACGGTGGAGTCGTGTTGAGAAACGATGACAACCGGGTAATTTGTTAACCTCATAACCTCTGTGGTGTAATGAAATTCTAGCGAGATTGCACATAACTAATGTCATACCAGACAGGACTAGGTATATGTACTATATTTGCTTATATGCTTGAGGAGCCCGTACATCCATCGATTTATATATACGAGTATATCAATCTTAACCTAAGTTAAGCATTTAGTTAGGCTCACGATTCTTTTGTCAAACATTTTTAAGTATATTACTGATGTAAATAAGTCTGTTTGCAACTATTTGATTTTGTTTTTTTTTTAACATAGTTGCCGACCGGCAAACGTTCTGCAATTTATTTTATACTATTAATAAAAATTATGTAAATCTTGTAAACATTTACTATGACAGCGTTTCATTATCAGTAACCATGTATTTATGTTTTTTACATAACCGATGATGGATAGGTTAGGTCTATCGAGACAACTAATATTTTAGGTTCATGTAATATATAGTATTTTTCTTTTGAAATGTAATTTTAGTTGTTAAGATTTGACTATCGTTAAATGAGCTGTTTATTCCTAAGACGAAATAATTAGACTTTTGACTTTGTCTTTATCTCTTAGTTGTCTTTATTTCTCAATAGTTTGGCATTGGAGAAGCTCCTTAACTCCGATTGTTATGTCATCAAAATCGAACCAGCCGTTTGCGGTTAGTTCAGTGACAAACATACATACCGAAAAACATTTAGGAATATAAATCAAAATATCTAACAAGGATTATATTACCAAACACGAAGCTGAGAAGGAAACTGACTATTTACAAAATCATGCTACATAAATTACATTCCTTCAATTAATTAAGAGGAAACTGAATTCTTGTTGGTCCAATAACAACCGCAGTCTCCGACGGCGGCGCCGCGACACTTGAATAATGAAAACTAATTATTCTTCACCATTATGAATATGAATCGCCATTTGACGCATTTTATTGACTATTATTTTATAATAAACAGTGGTTTAACTTTATCAATATTTGTGTCAATACGAGTACACGAAACCTATGACTTGTCGGGACTTTTGTGACTATGACATGTTTAAAAAGCAATTAATAAAATATTTAAGTTTTTATACATGAATGAATATTTTTTAGTTATCTAACTATATGAACTAAGATACGAATTAGAGAAGACCTTCAGCCATCCATTCAATGGATTAAAATAGTTTTTATTAAAATGAAGATGTTAAAAAATAAATTGCGAGTAGGTTGGGTAGAAGAAGCCTGGCCTATGACTGCTTCAACTGAGATTATGATTAATAAAAAAGCGACTTCACTACAAAACTATACCGAATAATTAAAGAAGACACGATATTTACACAGCTTCTTGATATTAGGTTCATACCCCCCTCGCCCTTCCCCCCTAATGATCGATCCTGTCTATTCACGTGTGCGACAACTTTACCACAAAATGACA
>DWNI01000104.1:0-12929 GCA_018250175.1 Alychna victa
CAAATTAATGTTTCAAATTTATAGATAGAAATGTTTCGGATGTTTTCATAGGCGAGGGTTACCGAAGCGAAGCGAGGCCGGGCCACTAGTTGTAAATAAAATTAAATCCCGATAAACACATATAGGAGAGTGCTTGGTATAGTATATTATAGGTACTCCGCTCCATATTTCATGATAGGTAAGGCCTGACTACTCTAGCTAGTGCTAGCTGGCCCACAAGATGTCCACTTACCGCACAGACATAAATCTTGTCTTGACAAGTGCCCAGTTATTTTTAATACGTTGTTGTTGGTTGTTTGTTTATTTGGCGAGCCTAGTTTAGCACTGTATTCATTATAATCTGTACGTTTATCAACATTCGACTCGTTCCTCAATTGTATTCAGTAAGTGCTGTGTGTACCTTTATCGACTCGTCGGTGAAAATATCAGTAGCGTAAACGCCAAACAGGTCGTGTGCCACTTGATATCCTGAAATGTTAATTATAAATCGATCAGAATTTAAATACGTTTGTCACACTGTAGGTTGGTTCCAAATTGGTAGGTAAACAAGCAATTTATAAGAAACGTTAATTAGCAATAGTGATGAGCTGGGTCCACTAAATCATGGATGGGTTATTGGGCAATGGGAGAGCTCAGCTTGCATACCTCTTCTGAAGTCGAAGCCCCACGAGCCTTTTTCCTGAGACGTGTGGTCGTACATGTCAATTTTGCCTGTCCAGAAGCCAATATGACTATCGAACCTTAAAAGAGAGAAAAGCTATTATTGTGAACAAAATACAATAGATTGATTGAAAATCAGTCAGACCCAATGAAACTGTCGATAATGTTACATAAATTGAATCTATTTCTACAGTGCAGCACGCCTTCCCCCGAGCGAAGGTACCTAATGTAACTCGAGACTGTTTGTCGCTACGTCTAATGATGACATCAATCTCACCCTCTGTTCAAGGGCAGGTATTCTCTCTTGTAGCTGCCGAGGTGCCACTTGCCGACCAGGTGCGTGCTGTAGCCCAGCTCCTTCAGGTACTGCGGCAGGATCTTCTCGGAGAGCGGCAGGCCCCTCGGCTCGGCGCCGAACAGTACTGTATGTTGCATGCCTGGAACATGCAACGGCGACTTCTCTCTTAAGTTTATCTATGGGGACTGGTCACTAGTCATTTCAACGTATACAAGGCATGATAAAACAACTAACAACTGGCTAGTTACTACTTATTTTGAGCAGGTTACTCATAACAGAAAAAGCTACGTCATATTATGGTTTTAACATGGTACAATAGAGACAACGATTTTACGTATGTTTACCTGTGTGAATGGCATATTTTCCGGTCATGAGGGTAGCGCGCGACGGCGTGCAGATAGGAGTGACGTAGTAGTTTTGCAGCATGACGCCAGATGACGCCAGTGCATCGATGTTGGGTGTGGGGATCTGGCCCGAGCCGTGGAAACTCACGTCGTTCCATCCCTGAGAATATAGCAACATGACACTGTAGACACCGAATTCCAGAGTTGCTAAAACTAAAACGACATGCCTAATGACGCACAAAGTGCTCATAAATCGATGATTTATCGTGGGTGTGGTCCATAGTTGGATGGTACTAGTGGATTCTTTTTTATGAGCGTATTGTTGCTTCGCAGAGGCGTTTTCTACTTGCAGCGATCAGTGGCAATGCATTGAAGGTAAAACATATTTAATTGTCGACGTACCTATCAAAGTATATCAAATATAGGTATTGTGATGTTGTTGTCGCTTTTTCTCCTCGAGGTTGCATCGTGAGTGGTCTTTACAAATAATGCAGTCTTATTATTATGATTTATGAAGGTATTGAAGTTTTCCAGACGACTTATTCCTTGAGTAAACTTATTCGTAATATACGACCTATGAGCACAGTCGCCTCGAACTGTGTCTTTTTCAAGTGGCCGTGAAGTGGGAGGCAGCTGTTTGGAAACAATGCTGCAAAAAGGCCGAAATAACCTCATGTACCAGCCTCATACTATGTACCTATGTCTACAGGTCTATCAGCCACGACGTGCAGAGTTAGACGTGAGGACGTTGTTTTGTTTTTTACAAAATATAACCAATTTTTTTATAACGCTATACACTTATAGTCCCATACTAGGATTCCCTGTCGTGACACTTGGGTGCTTGGTCAATCACCCAGACCAAGAGCAGAAATTTAAACTAATAGTTCAAAATTCTGTCATTAGAATCGAACCCAAGACTCTTTGAACGGCAGTCCGGCGTGGTGACCATTGCGCCATACGTCGGACGAGTTGAAAATCATAAGTCCGACGACCTAAATGACGTTTCATTAATTTAATTTTTGTATCTATTTTACCAATGACAAAATTTACATAATCATACGTAAAATGATGAAATAATAAATTAGGGGCTTACAATTTTTTTTCTACTAGCTACACTTTTTCATCAATACGCATTGAAAAATAACACGTTTTAGATCTTTCGCAATGCGATGCTCTCCTCACTCTTGCATGGATGTTTATCCTTGACCATGCTCTGTTGGTCGTGGACTCGAAGCCCCTGATTGAATAACAAATACCTACTTGTCATGCAAATACTAGCAGGTAGTAGTCTGGCAGGTGTGTCGAACGTTTGAATACATTACAGCAATCCGTTAGTCAATTAGCAAGTCAATTCTCAAATTGAGGGATCTCTTTTATAAATTTAAGCCGGACACCTCACACCGATAAAAAAGTTGATCTGAGTTAATCACGTAACATCTGACCGCCGCTGCGCGCCGCTAGATGGCGATATGATTTATTGAATCTGTTAACATGAATTAAAACAGGCTTTGATAATGAATTTAAATTTATGGCTGTATCGAATAGTTATTGCGGTCGATATAGTATAGGTTCGTATGTTTTGTATATGATTAGTTTAAAATAAACATTTTTCAATTACAAAACTATTAAAACGCTCCTGTATCCAGTCGCAGTCACATTCTTATTAGTCCTCCACCTACCCACGTCTCGCGTAAAATGCAAAGAGGGTCGTCGTTAGATCGTAGAACTATTTTACACTAAACGGTGTAGGCAGTTAGTGACCGGCTCGGACCAAATAAAAAGTACTTTTTTTGTCTGAGGTTGTTAAGTTAAAGAGAAATCTAGTTGAAATTTTTTTTTTGTATGAATGGTATGGTGTATGGGAAGTCCTGACGACGTCGCGGTCTCGACTGACGAGACGAGCGTCCTTCACGATATCAACTATATTAATTTCAAAGATAACTGTAAATAAAATGTACCTTCGCGGGAGCATTGAATACCTTATGCCGGACTCTTACCGGCTAAAACCACTACGAGTGTTTCTCCTAGTACACCGATAGTCGGGAGCACCGGTACCCTCTCGCATTCTTCTAGTAGGTACCTAGGAAACTTGTCATAGTTATGTGATATCGATAGTTCACTGTTTAACTTTGGCCGGTTATTCTGAACGACACGACAACGATAATTCACCGGCAACGGCAGCATGAGGTATTTTTGAAAGAAAACCGCTGACGGCCGGCGGCCGTCAAGTGAGACACCGGGCAATTCATTATCCTTTACCTAGATACTTAAGAAATTACTTGAGTCATACAACAAACAATTGAAATATAAAATGACACGTTTCTTTTCATATAATCCGTAATCCTCACTGGGACAAGAGGCAGCGCAGTGGATTAATTGCCGTCTACCCACGTTGAGTAAGTTCCGTCTACAATCGAGATACTCGTACTTAGGTCTTAAATACTACAAGATTGTAGTAACCGCAGGCGTGTAGCCATGTCACTTAGACCAGGGTTTCTTAAATTTTCGTCTCCAAGACATGATTGCCGAGGGTCCATAGTTCCACAGACTCCACAGCCACTTAATTAGACTCTTAACGTTTTCTTTAATATGCATACTTTAGCTACCTTCTTAATAAAGATAACGAAGTAATCGGCACTGGTAGGTACAATTAATTTTGAGCTTAGTAGTATTTCCTTAAAAAAAATTAACAGGCTCATTTTATATTCCGAAAGTGATCCATGCTTCTCAAAACTTTAAAAACCATTGACTTAAGGAAGAGAAACTGGGAACATCGTTCTACTATAATAATTCTAAGGGTCACTCACTAGGTCATCGGCGACGATAAGCACGATGTGGGGTCTGGTTCCCCGCGCGGCACAGAACAAGCACAGCACTAGCGCGAGCAACAACATGGCGGCGGCGACTCGCGCGGCCGCTCGGCTCCACTCTGCTGTCGGGACTGCCGCCACCGCCGGTCGACGAGGATAATGAACTTGATAAACTAGTCGGTATTGGATTTGTTTACATTGTCGGCAGATAAGAGGACACGTAATTTTTATCCGTTGACCGCTGGTGCAGTCCACGAGAGCCTGGTATGCCCGTTATCTCCTCCCGTTTATGTCGCAGTTTCATTATCTAAACTATATTTTGTAGTAGGTACCTGACGATAGTAATGTACACGCTACAGGTCGGGCTTAAAAAAATCCGATTTAATTTTATTTTATACATGTTTATTTATGTATAGGTACCTGCATATAGTTTTTAATTAAAACTTGAAGAGAGGGTAGAACTTCACCAACCGCTATGTTCTGTTAAGTGTCTCTTCAGCGTGTTTTGATTACATACTGCAGAGGTTAGCTTGGGGCCCAGTGATACTTAAATTGAAGTGTTAACACCAGACTAGTTTTATTTAGGTTTCAGATGTTAATATAATCATACTAGCTGACCGAGCAAGTGTTGTTTTGCCATATACATTATTTCAAGGGGTATAAAAATAGTTTAGAACCTAGTCTCGAACCGAATATTCACAAAAAGTTTCATAAAAATTGTCTACAAACACTGTGACACGAGAATTTTATATATAAGGTTAGCAGCATAGGCCACTTAACACTGCAAATTATAATAAATAAAAAAAAATATTTAGATAAAACAAAATTGTAAAACAATAATATTTTTATTATGATTCTCGTAACATGGAGCTCGATAACAACTGGCGGGATCGTCCCTCAGCCAGTTCGCGAGGTACTAGGTACAATGTAGGTCGCAACTGGCGAGGGATTTAACTGGGTTACGATAATTTGGAATTGCAGCCGTGCAGCCGACTGTTGCTGGTTGGATCACACCTACTTGGATCCGGCTTATGAACGCATTGCTCAGTTATTTATATTATGTTCTTTCGCTGGACGTATCTATGCCTATAGGCAGGTAACACACCTTCATCTTTAGAGAAGTGCAAACCAAGCTGTCCTTATTGAAGTACTTAGATCAAACATGATAGCTACTTCTAGGAGATGATTTGAGATATCTATGTAACTTTTCCATATCTGTCCAAATACTTGTATTTTTCATGAATATACAAGGAAAATCAAAATTATGACGAAATGCGAAGTTTTTGTAAGGCTATGGCAGCTCTAATCGTAGGTATAAAGATGGGACTGTTTAAAGATCTACCTACTACAATATAGCAGCAGGTAATAATGAGAATCTTTTCGTTTAACGAAAACTACTTCTACAATATATATTACATGGTTTAGGCACCTTGGTCTCTGGCGAAGCTTCGATGTTAAAATTTATTGGGGCCACCTAACGTCCACGATCTTCCGAGTCTGTCGGATGATAATTGGTATTTATGTTAGAATGAAACCATCTAAAAATGATACGTACATAAAATAATGAACAAAATAATCTTAGTCCCTGCTCGGTGTTCGTGGTGATCGTCTTCACGCTACATGACCAAAAACAACAACGGAGAAAGTGAAAATAGTACATTATAATAATATGGGTAGGTAGCTACGCACGCGGACTGCGAACACCGGTGCATCGCGACACCGCCCGCGCCGGTGTACGTGTGAACCGTCAACAGTGACAACATTTACTTACGAGACTTCCACTTTCAATTACATTGCGTGTGAAGTTCGTTCAACTTTCCGAATAGGATTTTTATTTCACCCTTTTGCAGTGTAAATACGAGTGATACGAGTATGTCTCTCAAGGTGTGAAAATGCTTTAGCATCATATTAATGTGGTATGAAAGAAGCTCTTTGTATAGAATTCTCTTGATACCTGTAATGTCATTGTTCCACGAGAATCCCGAGACACTGCATAGCGAGAACGTTAATGATCCCCATGCGGCTCGCAACAATGAACACCATCCATTGCCACTAGTAAAATCCAACATTGTAAAATTTGATTAACTGATCCATTAATATGTAAATTCATGCAGTGATTGGATAGATCATAAGCCGATAAATATGCCGGTAGCCGGATGTGTTTTGTTTTATTGTCGAAACAATATATGTACTAGTGAAGTCACCGATGGCTTACGTACTCGTATGTAACGTGTTTATTGAGATGACATGGTCAGAAGTAGCAAAAAAATAGTAACGGATACACGGACGTTGGTGGGAACTAGTGGCAATGTAGACAAGTGACCTGCGCCGCAGCGTCCGGGATATGTAAAGTCCGACCACGAGTTTACTTAACGTTATACAATTACAGAGTGGGTACCACTAATCGTTGGTGCGCCTGAAACACTTGCCAGATTGAGGAGATATAATTTACTAAAAAGATTTTTTTCAAAAAATCTCAGCAAGACATCTCCTCTGAAGGGATTAATGTATTTTATAAATAAATGTAGACTACTAAATTTCAAATAAAAATAATGGTCCAAATCACTTCAGGTTTCACTCATTTTTGGTTTTATATTTTACCGATGATATTACATATTATATAAGTTAGGTATTACATTGTACACCCACAAAGGTGTTATAACCGCAAAAATATTGAAACTACAAATGCTTTGCCCACTGTGGTAAGGTCATCGTGCCATGTTGAGTGGTCACGAACTATTTGCAAAGAATACGTCGTATCGTAATGTCGTTGTTCTTGCGACTCGACAAAGTCCAGTTAATTACTTAACAAGATTAATGAGGAGCACGACAGCGAAGTGTACAAAAAAATTTTTTGCGACTGTAACACTTTGGTACCTACATGTAAGCAAATTATAATACTGCGCAAAAATTACTTTAAATTATGATTTTACCGGCGACGCTTCGAATTTACACAAGCAATGTCTGTGCTAGTTGAATTAACTTAGCCTATCAACGAGAAGAGTATGAACTCATATTAAGTCAATAATGCCGAACGTGCGTAGATGGTAAGTAGACGATAGAATCTGGAAACTAAAAGGCAAGTAGTCTTCAGTCGGTTCTACAAGTGTGCTAGCGAGCCGAAACGCTTCAAACCAGTCTGAATAACCACCGAAATCCAGTGGGACCATTCGAAAAGATCTTTTTGCACTTATGTCCACTTTAGTACTTGATCCATGATTTCTTGCAGTCAGTGACAGCGACTCAGGGTCGAACTCGCACTTAAACTACCTTCCTTCTTCTTCCTAATCTTTAAATACTTATCGAATCTGCGGAATGAATTCGTCCATATGACAACCGACACTTCACCGCTCGGCATGAACCGCAGGTGAACGCTCCCCACTAAGAAGTCCCCCCAAGTAAGGATTAAAAAAAAAAGTAAATATCCTCCAAGGTTCTAAGTCCCTTGAACATATTGCAAGTTGCAACCGCATGAGATGTATCTTCCGAAGGTAAAGTAAACGGATGAGAAATAAAAGCAATGTATATAAATTGTTCAATTTATTAGTGTAAAGTACAGTCCATACCTCGCAGGTCGCGGCTCGCGCTCGCGGCGCCGCGCACCTCGGCCGTGTGCATCTCCCGGTCGGTTTATATTCAAAAGTTAAACGATAACAAAACTATGGAGATATTCAAACTTAATACTGCTGTACAAACATATTAAAATCGGAATACATCATAGAGGCAAGTTCTCTGTTACTATAATTATAGAACATCAATCGGAGCCGCGTCACGTGGCTTCGGTGCGCGTCGCCGTTTTTAAATTTCTAAAATGCATGTTTAGTTTAATACACATCGGGTGAGGACACAGCTAAAGGTTATTCTAACGTCACATTTTTAATAATCACGATCCGAAAGAAGTACATCTAAAGAGCGAATTTCTATCAAATAAATGACAGTTTCTATACAATCAGTCTACACTACTTTAATAACGAACAAGTTGTCGAGACGATCATTCGTAAGTGACTCGATAGATGGCGTCGTGGTCAAACTGAGAATACATCGTTCCTGCTAATATTCCATCGGGTATGCTAATTACCAAAAGAAAGCCCCGACCGTATGCCTCCCAGGTGACGGTGTGTATATGATACACATGCAACTTTTATGTAAGCTAAGTTTACGTGACAACAATAACGCTACGTCAACATACTCAAAAGTAAAAGTAACATTTTCATGAAATTCCTTCCTTTCAGCCGCCCTCGTCAACCCGTCGACCCGCACGCGCACTCGGTACGCCTGCACCGTCAACTTCACACATACACGGACACATACAAAGACAGTAAGTCGTATTGCTATATATTAAACATTCGTCTATAAATATTTCAAGGGAATAATATAATCACACAACTGCAATATAACCACCTACGATCGTCTATTTATTAATTAAATTTATTTATATATTATATTAGTTACATACTATGTATCTACTATGTGATCCACATCGAAAAGCCAAAACCGATACAAAACGTAATATACGAGACACAAATATCTTACAACTGTTGGACGTCGATGAAACGACACTTAAAAATAAAATACAAAAATCGTAACATGGCGACGTTTGTTCTCTGGTCAGTGGTGACAATATCTTTGGTAAGCACGGGATAGGGATAGGGATAGGAGATAGACAGGACTACAGATAATACCATATTGCTGCCCAACTAGAACTGGACCCCGACTAGTGAAGCCCGCTCCGCTACAAGCATCATATCTGATCAGTCAACAGATCCTAATAATATCGTTGAGGCCTCGTAAGGTGGAACACATACTTTGTTTGTAACGTACTGGCGCGGGCGGCGCCAGGCCCTCGGGTAAGATTTAAAAAGGGATTACGACTAAGACAGGAAGCGAGGAGCGAGTGAAAGTTGCAAACCGCAGCACTGCCAAGCGCACACACCAAGCTCGCCTCGCTTGTCTCAACACACATTAACACTACTGAAATGCAAGGTGGCCCTCACTCTGGTATTACATTCCGTTTCTATTTGCATTTAATGTTGCCATGCCGTCATAATAATACTCGAATACGACGTGAGAGCCCCTTACAGGTGCTTCGCTTCCTTTTCGGTCGACAATGCCTCGGAGCCGACTCGGTGTTAGTAATCCTCGGACGAAGGACGACACGTGCCGGCCTGTCAACCAGTTACATAAATGTATCTGGCGGTAGAATGTAGTTCCAGAGTGAAGGCCCGTATAAAGTAAAGAGGTCCGTCGTCCAGTCTTCGCTACAGTATTATCTAATCGAAAATCAATCAAACCGTTGAATCCTAGACAAGCGATAAATTCATACCGAAAATTGAACCAAACTGACAATATTTTCTTAAAAGTTCACAAGGATTCGTCCTCGGCGACGATCACCTCACACCTTCGGATTATAACCTGGCTTTAGGACACGTTCGACCATTTTAATTATAATAATACTAGATAAATAAAAGGACGAGAGCCAACTATACTAAAATCCATAATTCGACGGACTGGTCCGACATCGCGACGTCCCGCGTACAAACACAGCCTTGTTATAATCGATATTCGGTTAACTCGATGTTTCATTGTTATGATCGATGTGATTAGAAAATTAAATGACTATCCAACATTATGCTTGTTTTTTCCATCACACTTATTTATATAATAAATTATATGTATTTTCTATTCCTATACAAATAACAATGAACCCCTAAGAGAAGTCATAATAAGAATTCGTCGAATATGTGTTCTAGTACAGTACCAGGCCGGCATAAGAATGAGGACGTCATACAAATATAAAAAAATCGAGACGCTCGAAAGTTTCCTACAACCCGATCAGGATTGTGAGTGTGTCTAAAACGCCATAGATGTAGTTGGTACACTGCTATGGTGTGGGCCGTCCGTCCGTCCGTCCCGGCGGCTACTCCTTGCGCGGCTTGCGCCTCCGCTGGCCATCGCCGGCGCCCTCCGGGTCCACCAGAGGGGTCGTCTGGAAAAATATAATTTTAGTAGGAAGTAGAATAAAGTTTACTACGATGCGACTCGTACAGAGAGTTATTGCGATACAGTCGTTCAGAAATACAAATGTCGTACATCAGCAGAGTCGGCTTCCGGCTCGGTGTCGACGTGCAGCTCGGTGTCGGTCTCCGGGTCGCGGTCGGAATCCGGCTCGGGCTCGGGCTCGAGTTCCGGCTCGGGCTCCAGCCGCGCCTTGCCCGCGCGCGGCGCCGGCGGGGCGTCGTCCTCCGTCACCGCGTCCGTCTTCTTAGCCTCCGCCTCCTCCGACACCTGCGGCACACATCATAATAACGATACTATCAGAATAAATTAATTTACGACAACTGCGACCCGCACCGCGCTACAGCGGACGGACGGTAATCACGATATCTATAAATCTTTTTGCAGGGCAGCGAAGAGGGGTTCTTCAAGAAGGGCGTAAAATAAACTCTATTCCAGGGCCCGCGTTGCATAGGCGACTCCTCCTGTGTTGCACGTTGTCACTTACCATCAGCACCAGGTGGCGCCTCGTTCCTTTTCCCAGCTGTTTAGTCTAGCTATGCGTCAGTATTTAATATTTGCGACGAACAATTCATCAAAACCCTTAACAATTCCAGCTACTGATTATCCGGTAGCAGCCGTGAATGCCTAAGAAAACATAATTTGTTCATAAAGAATAAGTGTTGATGTAATTATAATTTAATCGTTAACATGGTGGCAGCGGTGGGACACGACACTACGGCCGCGTCTTGGCATCACACATTCTAATATATTTTCAGACTCACCGCCTTAGGGCCGAAGCAGCAGTAGGCGACCACGCCGACCACCAGGAAGCAGACTACGATGACCAGCAGGAAGACGGCGGGGTGTTCGCCGGCGTACCGCAGCGCGCGCTCCGCCACCGACTCCTGCCGACACACACTAGCGCTACACTCTGGCTCTACATAGCTCTACCTTACCATAACACACTAAAGGTACCGATACGGTCGCTTTGTTAAAATGTACCTTATTAGAGCAGCTCTGCATTTAGGAGTATTGTGTTTCACACGAGCACAGGCTCGCTAAACTGGTTAACCGCAAAAGAGATGTCTTTAGTATATTATACCTCAAGGTGCCGCTTCCTCTCTTATCGCTTGTTTAGTTGAAAAGTTGAGAGCCAACTCAAGCTGTCTCACAATTGAAATACAATATATAACACTAGCATACAACAGTACAATGTACAATGTACTAAGTATCAAAAACTGGCCACGACGATGAACTACTCCGGAACGCTGCCACGTGCTCCCATTGGATTTTTCTCCTAGTATTAACCGATCTCAGCCTTGAGCGCTATATCAAGAATCGATCTGCGTGTGACAAAATTGACAAACCCTTCTCAACTCGTAAGATTAGCACCCTTAATCTGAGATTGGTGTATTAATACGGGTCTACATAGCGTTCAACAAGTCTAGCGAGCGCCCACTACGGAAGCCGTCCGACTAGCTATGACGAACGTGACCTCCTTGGATCGCCGCAGCAGGTAGACGATGTATATGACGAAGGGTATCGCGCAGTAGATGGCGTACAGCGCCCAGTAGCCCGGCCGGTAGTTGGTCAGCCGCAGCACGTGGCCCCACCAAGAGTGCTGTGACCCACGGCGATAGTGAATATACATCGAAATACTTTCAGGGGGAGGGGCCCTCGACTCTAACAAAAAATTTCACTTTGAAGCTTAATATTTTATAAACAGGTCTCTAAATGAATAAATGGTCTTAGCATTCCCATATTTTTGAAACACCCATCCAATGATAAACCATGGGGTAAACGAAAAATAAAATTAATAGCTGTAGGGGTATTATATGGTGTGATACATATGTATGGTGTGATACACCCATATTGAGTTACAGCTATCTAGTACTACGGGTCTCCGAGTTAGGCCCAGGACACACGGAGATGGCGAAACTATAACGCTTCCGATTTTTCTACGTAACCCTGTTATTATTGAAGTATATCATTAAGTGCCATAGAGATATGCATAAGTTTAAAAAGCTTGAAATGTTAAGAAATAGAGATTTCCATACAATTTTATGGAATGGTTTTCATTCCTTACTGTTCCTTTACGTTACATAAGCGAGGATTCTTATGAGATTAAGTTCACAGTTTTAGCTGCTACGTATTGCGCAATGTCTGTCTGTCAGTGTTACTTTTAAACAGAATGAGATCTGTGTATGTATGTATGTAATGGGCGTACCTCATCGCTGGAAATCTTGGCTCGCTTGAGGTGATAGGTCTGCCGGGCCCAGTGGTCGGCCGCGGCCTCGTCGTCCGTCACGATGAGGTTGTCGAAAAGCAGCATGGGCGACATGGACCACAGCTCGAAGCCCACCGCGTGCTGACACACACCAATACCATTACATTTACAATACAAACAATTACATATAACGAAATTGTAGGCTAGATGGTTTTATTCTCAAGAAATTTCAAATAATATTTAAGATATTGGAACAGTTCAGTGTTGAAAGTTGAACTACATGGTAGTGAGACTCACGATGGGCGTCATCAGGAACGGGTGCTCGTCGCGGAAGAAGTGCGGGTTGGCGATGCGGCGCGGCGTCCACTTGCCGCGGTAGTTCGGGTTGGGCATCAGCGGCGCGCGCCACACTCCCTGCACGCACACCCACACAAATACACATTATACGACCACTACTACAGTCAAAACATTATTACATTGGCGACCTGGGGTTGCACCTTACCACCAGGTGGCCTATCGGCTATTTTACGTGTTACCGATATTAAGAGTAGTGGTGGCGTCCAATTAGGTAGCGGACGATCCCCGCGATTACA
>DWNI01000105.1:0-12905 GCA_018250175.1 Alychna victa
CACTGCTGGGCTCGAGTCTCCTCTCACAATGTGAGGGGTACAGGCCATAGTCCACCACGCTGGCCAAGTGCGGATTGACGGACTTCACAACACCTTTGAGAACTTTTTGGAGATCTCTCAGGGGTGTAGGTTTCCTCACGACGTTTTCCTTCACCGAAGCGAGTGATAATTAACTTCTAATACGCACATAATTTGAAAATTAGAGGTGCGTGCAGGGTTTGAATCCAAACCCCCCCGGTTCGGGCGACCAACGTTCAAACCGCTCGCGCTGGGCTATCACTCGCTACACATTGTTTATTGTGCATATAAATGTTCAGGCTGGTATTGAATGTTTTACATACATTGACATTACACTAGCAAAATAATTAATTGTTATACCTATCTACTATACGATACATCCACACATAAATGTCTGCCTCGATCGGTGTCGAATCCGGAACCATTCGTCCTGCAGGGAGGGCAGGCTACGTACACTTTATACGGCACGTGCTAATGTTTTAACAATCTTAATAATTGGTTTTTGACGGAGTTAAGTTTTATCACTAATAACCTGGACTCCCCAGAGAGACTGAACCTATATGTTTTAAAAAAATACACGCTAACAAAAATACCGCCATTGTAATGCTTACATTTTTCATCAGATATTATGCAATTCTGTATTTAAAATATTAAAATACTCACCGAGCATTATTATGCAGAAAAATGTAGATAAGATCAGAAATAGCATTGCGACAACGAGGCTGAAGCATTCACTAACATTTGTGTAAATATATCTCAGGGGGCCTACTACAATCTCTTAGAGCAGTATTAATATAATCTTACCGATTTTATTATTATTGAAATGTCAGAACGAAAAAGCACCGTAAGTTCATGACACTACGGCTGCTAATCGTACTGACATTTCAGTACGAAATAGCACGGTAAGGCTATAATGCTCTAAGAGATGGCCGTAAGGGGTAGTTTTCTGCTAACAATAACTAACAAATGAACTGAATGGCACGGCCTCGATTTTATATTTGATAGCATAACTTTTAAAAATATATTTTTCGTGACTACGAGGAAAGTTTAGCAGGTGGTAGAAGGTATACAAAGATTTATGGTGGTGAGTGACCATCAATGTTATCCAATATCAGGAGTGGTCGCGATCGATCAACGACTAAATTACAGTTAGCGGAAAAATTTCAAGAGCCAGTACATTTCAGGGACTGCTCAGTCTCAGTTGTTACCTGTTTTTATCCTTAGATTGCAGTCAGTAACCCATGGAAAGGGCCTTCGGGTGGCACAAGTGCAGTGAAAAGGAGAGACCCGAGCCTCGTAGTAGGCCATTAATGGATTGAATAACGTCAGTATTAAATTGAGTCATATAAAATCCAGAGACCTTCAATAGGAGGGACTATATGCTGTAGCCCCGTCAGTTGGTCCGCAGGGCACCCCACAAGCAAAACAGTTTGACTCAGCTTCAAAGATGGATCGATCACATTACGCCACACATTATATAAACATATTTTATAACTTGAAGAAACTTAAACCTGGACGAGCTACTGGTAACTAACTTCTGATGGTAAGTGGTATAACTCGCTATTATTACTTCGTTAGAAATTAATACCGATTACGCTATACGTCTATTGTCTACCGAACTATAAGTTATCGGAAGCATAATCATATTTCATGGACTCTCAAACTAAGTTCGTTAAGCTGAAAGCACACGTGATGGAGGTCTGACGTCAGCATCAGCTCAGGTTACATGTACCAGCGTAAACCGGTTCCTACCAGTGCTGCGTGTTCGTGAACCTGTCGATGAGAGACACGCACACACCGAGCTCAGGAAGGAACATATTGCGAGCCGTCGCACTAAAGAAACTTCGTCTGGTGTTGCTAATGGTAATACGAAGTTTCTAACATGAGCCGGTATTCGAGTCAGATTTACACGCTACCTGTGTTTCATTTTGTTGCTACAACTTAATATCGGCATATTAAATGACTTCGGTAATGTGGAGTTAACTTAAATGAGGCTATTTGTTTAATGGTAAGGGTTACGTTGGCAAATGCGACTGCGATCAAATGTGGACTATAGCAGTCGATAATGTTAGTCATTTTAATATAATTATGTCAAAATCTGCAGTCTTAGTTGCAATTTATTTAATTTTGTGTTTTTTAGTAGATGTCATAAAGAGTTTAACTTTTTCCTTGAATTCCTTCCATATGTTTATGCTGAAAGACAATCTCGATAAACTGGCTGTAGTCACTTGTAGTGGGCAAAGTAGACGAAAGGAGACCTAGAGGCCGATAAACGCCTCGATAGTCCGATACCGTAAAGTAAATAATCTGGGTACCGAGGTTCTACGGCAGAAGACAGGGTGGCACTGAAGCAGCTCGTTGGCTCCGCCATCAAGGCTCACCAGTACGAGCACGACCTTCGGTAATGAAGAAAACGACAAAGAAGAAAAAGATACTAAAAGAGCTGCCTATATTGTCATTAGAGTAATATTTATACTTACAATTATTATAGTAGTTTATTGTTTCTACAATCTGTAAACTTCTATATGTTATTCAATATAACATTAATAAAGGGACCGAATCTGCGGTTAATCTCAAAAGTGCCGCTAAACAATTCTTATAATTTTATTCATCTAATAAGAAGTTATAATAAATCCAGTATTGTAGCCAGAAGTCAATATTAAACTGTAGATGAAATCTGGATATTGTTTCTCGGAAGTTCCGTAAGATCAAAAATATACTATTTATACCGAAAGACTACTAATTCCGGATCTTTGATTCCACGATTGATGTCGTATGTTATTGGCAGGCGTTGAAGTTTCATAACATTTAATTTACCGTCAGGTGGCAGCCTTTCGTCAACTCTTCTAGTCATAAAAAACAAAACTATGTAACTAACAAAGGTTAGACGTTAAATGAATAGTATCTTAAACCTTATTGATCAGCATAGGTATGATCTGACATCGACACAAACATCGTTATTGAAAACACCGAATGCTGGTAAGCGACGACCGGCGAAAAACTTTTTAATTATTTCTACTTAGTATGAACTCTGCGAAAGTCAAATTGTGTTATTTAGATGAAGTTGGAATTTTATAAAACTTTCTTACTTGTTACATTATTTTTTTCTAAGATTTGTTGTTTTACCTAGTGGAGTCTCGATAGTAGGTACTTACCTAACTTCGGATATACATTATCATATTATAGATCGCTCATAAGCGGCACGTTTTATAAATTTTAAATTAATAATTTTTGTCGACTTCCGACAACACGGCGCATCACTATTTCACTGCCACATTTAAACAACAGTATCTGCTTCGTCATTGTGACATCGACGCGCTCTATACGTAATCTATACATATAATTATTAATACGTCAAGGGAAAACTTTGGAACCTTTTCTAAGAATAGTACAGGCACGAAGGAGTTTAAAGTTTGGCTTAGTTAAAGTTTACATGGAGATGAAGTGCAGAAAGCTGAATTGTAAAATATGAATATAAAACATTACCCACACAACCATGCGTTTGACACGCACACACATTATGCATTGCCTAATATTAACAGCCGTCAGACGGAAGGTCCCGTTAAAAGACGTAATTTTGATAGCCATCCCAATTCAGATTTTTAAATTTTATAACTACCTGACCAGATACCACTCGACGGACTGACCCACGATGTTTTCTTAATGTTTATGATGACGTTACTATGGTATGTAATTTGGTTAGATAAATGTATTTCAGATTGAGTCGTTATTCAATTATAGAGAAGTAATAAATAAAAGAATCATTTACTTACCTGGAAACAACCACTAGGTAGGTATACTGTACAACAATACCAAATCCAAATACGTACACAATTAAATAAGAGGATATACTTGAATGTTTAGTTCAGTAATACCGGGCAACAAAACTGCGCAAACTAATTCGTATTAACAAAGCTCTTTGCATTTCGTTTGCACCGCAAAAGGTGGTCTATATTACCGAAATAGCTAGCCAAAGTAATTTGGTCTTTAAATCGTGCAGGATAAGGTTCTTTCGACATGGTAATTATTGCATCACTCCACATAATTCATGTGCAGAAATGTAAATAGTTTAAGACAATTTAACTCGAGAGGAGCGCGATGCCAGTATATTCCGGCTCGTATCTAAAAGTAAACACACTTCAGTAACATTCACTAGACTTTGTTCGCGACTTCCTTTACGAAACATATGTGTATATTACTGGCTTTATGTAGCAGATAAATGAGTAGAGCTACGAGGCGGTAAATGGTCATCGTCGCTCATTGACAACAGCAGAACCAAAGTCAAAGTCAAATTATTTATTTCCTCTTAGGATCTAGCAGCTCTCTCAGCGAAAGTCTAAATCTTAACAGATTAAATTACATATCAAATTAGAAATGCACTTAAATAATATACAATAAAATTAGTTATTAATTTAGCAATATCAAATCCTATAGTCTCGATAGACTCGATAGACAATAGCTATCTTGTCATCGGCTTAATAAAAAACAAATACATACTTAACCTAAGTAATCATCACCGATGCGTGGCCGATCAAGAAGATAGAACAACGACAGTATTGTTTTGATCTTTTGTTCTGTGTCTGACCTGTATGTAAGATGGCAAAATGTTTTCTCGTATCCAGCTTGTCAGTCTACTAACATGTATGTAGTAGGCACATTCATGTTGTCCATAATTGTTTGTCTTTTGTCTCGCACCTACGTTTTTTCTTCTCTGTTGTAGCTTTTATATTCAGTTTACTTTACTTTTCTTACTGTAGTATTTTACTGTAGTAGTGTTGTATAATCCTTATATATTTATATTTATTGATGAAAGAGAAAAAAAGTTAATTAATTAAAAGCATTAGTATCGGTACTTCGAGATCGCAGCAGAGACTACAGCAATAGAGATCACACTTCTCTGGCAGAACGTTGCCAACGAAGCAGATTTACTGACAGTGGTCCCTTAACCAACTCAATTTGATCTATCTATCTTACAACCGACAATTCGACAGTACTCATCAGGTGATGCTCGCTTCAGTAATTAGTTATAATGTGTGAAATTAAAACACAGTTTCCTAGTCACTGGGGTGATTTTAATTTCGCATAAAATTATATATGTACTACAGATTATGTCTTTCGTGTGCTCTTACCGTTACAGTTGAAGTGTTTGCTGACCACGACGATACAGGGTTATTGCTAATCATATAAAAATTACGAGTGACGTTTCGTTTCTTTTACGTCACCAAATAGATTTCATCCCGACGTTGTAAGTCGAACGCTGCAAAGTTTTCTATAATTTTCTATATTTTACAGACGTATCTTTATGACATGGAAAATATTTGCTTTGCCTGAATACACTCCCGGACACTTCGGGAGAAATTGATATTTTATAGCGCGCCATAGGAAAGGGTTTGCGAGACAAATTATGTTGACGTCTGTACTTGTAGACATGGCAACCATAGAGTAAAAATTCTATTAGGAAACGTTGAATGCCATCGGATTTAGAACCTTATGAATTTTTAGGTGTACCTATTTACTCGTCGACGTTTTGTGTCATATTATTTTTTGGATGTTGGGTATTCAATATTCTATAAGATCTGGCGATTTTATGCGATTCTATCTAAAGCTTAATTTTTATATTGCATTTTATTTTTATAATCATTATAATATTTATGGTGGATATAAAATATAAATCAAAACTAGAGAGCGCTCCTAAGCGAGTATGAATACTAAAAAAATGCGTAGTGTACATTGTAATATTATTTTAAATAATCTATGGAGTAATATCCTCTAAGATATAATCCTAGTGCAACGTTTATGACAATCTAATCCGTTGCAAGCAACAATAGTGTCCTGCACACGAGTCTCATTTTGAAATCCCTTTGCAAACTAGACTTGCCAAAAGCAAACGGAATCAATACTTTTCGTTATTGCGAATGAAATAATCACGCTGCTTTTATAACTTATCCAGAGGTCAACAATTGGAGGAAACATTCCAATAGGAGGTGGCCGAAAAGAAAGTTGAGGTGCCGCGGAACTTCGGCAAATATAATTGAACAGAGGAAATATACGTGACGGCCTTCCCGGTAATGTCGCTGACACGTTTTGTGAACGACACGACACGGCGCGGCGGCTTATTGTTCGCCATTATACTAATTGTGTACATTAAATGAAATAGCCTTCGCAATAAGAGAAACACGTTACGCAGCTTTCTGATTCGGAAGGCGGTTGATTAATATGTGAAGGAATTATTTATTTATTTAGATGTTTTTCGAGTACATCGCTGGTAAGATTATCTTTTCCCCCCTGGTTTCGAGAGATACGCCTACAAAACTAAGAGTGGATGAATCAGGATAAGGTCAAATATAACCTTTACCCATCCTCCTACTGACCGCACCCTCAGTTGCTTTACATCGCCTATCACTAAGTATCAACACAAGTCAATAAATTTTAATCCATACCGATAGGCGTTTATAATTTTTTTTATTTTAAATGTTATTTCCAGTTCTTAAAGGCTATGCATTATGCAAAATTCAAAATTTATTATACGTATTTCCTACAACATTTTTAAAATTTTGTAAAAAGACGGCGTCGTCAAGCTACTAGGTCATAATATTAAAAACTAGAATTAAAAATATGTTATCACCATTTTGCTGTAATTAAAAACGTCGACATTAATACAATTATTATTGTGCCGTCTTTCCCGCAGAGTTACTTCGTTCATTCAACGAAGATAACCGCAAGTTGGCTAACTAGTGAAGATAACTAGTTATTACACTAACAAGCGAAAGCGCAGTGCTGACGACTAGCTTACAGCGCTGTGTGGCCACGGTTTGCACCGTGCGCTCGCCGTCTATATTACCTCGTAATGTTAAATGTTAGTAACTGTCATACACATACATGACATACACATATACGAGTACATCAAAGTCCATCCGTTGTGTTCCGTGAGGCTTGCGAGCCAATAGTACTATTTCTCTTTATTGGTTAGTAACTGTTTGTTACCCGTGGTTATATTTGTAGAATAATTACATATTAATAATTATATTCAGCAAAGCAATATAAAACATCAGTCGGTCGTACATCCGTGCACGGTCTTGGCTCTCCCAATGAATAATTTATCATGTTCTTTCTGCATACAGAACTATCTTGTCCATAGCCAATGAAGTAAGCTTTTGTGTATATATTTTATTTATAACACAGCTTTTATAAAAATTGCTTTTTTCTTCTATACAAGATCAGAAAACTTGAAGCGTATAAAGTGAATAACTGATGACGAATGAGACCAAGAGTGTAATAAATATAACTAATAAATAACGCTATACAGTCTCACACGAGGATTCCCAGTGTCGTGGGTGCAATGGACAGCTCATAAAGACAAGAACACACACACCCAGACTGAGAACAGAAATTTAAACTCATCATTAAAATTTGTACCTCGCTGGGAATCGAACCCAGGGCCTTTTGAACGGCAGTCCGGCGTTGTAACCGTTGTGCCATATGGGGCGTCTAATGATACTAGATATCAACATGGTGCAATAAATTAATCTTTAAAAATCTTTGCTCAGTGCGAAACGACTCTTTCTGCTCTTACCACGTGGTCGCAATGGCCTACGTAACGTTAAATACTGCAAAACTGCAACTACAAACAAAAGCTACATCTTCATATACTTTCCTACTTCTATGTACATTTTACAAGGCGTCGATCGTAAGGTTTAACATACACATACATGCATTGTCTTGCACTAGCTCGACGTTAATCATGTTATTTATATATACCGGGACGTTTTAGTTGCTAGCCATGTTATACCGCAATACTGTATCTACTTTCAGGTACAGCAGAGGCGCATTATGACCTTTTAATTAAGACTTCGCTGCCCGTAGGCCCGTCTGTCTCTCTCTCTCAGTGTATCTTTAGAATTGTTTGCACCGTGTGATTTCATCATAGCCACTAAAACAATATATACTTAAAATAAAATAAAAAGTTATTCCAAGTTGTCCCGTCCTATATAAAAATGTTAAACTTGTTATTTTCTAAGGTATGTTGAAAGGACTATTCAAATGAAACGTTGAATAATTTATGATTTAGATTTCCAAGTACCTGTTCATCACAATGTCCGAAGAAAGATTTAATTTGCATTTTATATGCTTGTGGAAATATCTTGGGACAAAAACTCGTCTTTATTTCAGTATTTTTTTGGTCAGAGACAGGAATCGAGCGAGCGGATCTCAAGTAAATAGGCTTCTTCCTGTAGAGTGCTTTACCACCCAAGACTACAAAGTAATTTACCATCCGATGGAATTGTCGTCGAGCGTTAACTTACTGCAACTAGGTAAAAAAGTATTCACCTGGCCGCTTATCACTAACATTTTGCTGGCCAATAACGAATCAGATCCGGAGATCAGTGCGAATACAATGGACATCAACCCTTTGACAGCTTACTCAAAGGTTGGGTCTTCATCCATGAGTGACCTCTAGCATGCTGCTCCAGTGAAAATTGATGGAGGGGTTATTGGCTAAAGCAAGTGTTAGAAGCATTTTTTAAGCCACCAAAGTTCCTCCGACATACCTAACGAGAATAATCGGGAGCGAGGGCTTAACGTGCCCTTCGAAACAAAGAAGCATAAAAAAATTGCCATTAGCGGTCACCCATCCTACTACCGACCGCTTCCAAAGTTGTTTAACTCGGCCGATACTTAGGATCGACGCAATGCTTATGAGCGACGAGCGTCAGTACAATAAACATGGGGAAATTGGTCATAAACATGAAGGAAGTTCCGGTATTCGCGTACAGCTCACAGCTAACATTTGTTGCGTCGTTTTTATCAAATCATGTCATTCTTTATCTAAGAAGCTAAAAGCTTTTAGGGCGGCATCTCAATCAACTTCCTGTCCGCTATCGGCGATACTTATGTTCATATTATAAATCTCATCTGTTATCTCGGTCCTCTTTCTTATCACAATCCTTAGTAAACTCTGCCACCTTCAATATCTATTGATGTTGAATGAATTGTGCGTTTATGAAGGCTTCAGGTATATTAAAACAATCTCATAAAAGATTAAGTAAGCCGTGTCGCGTTGTACTTAATTCAATTCAACTGATCGCAGTGGATTCCGATGTTCTGCTGTAATTATAGTCCTTGAATACTGTTCTAAGCCTCTAGATTTATTATGGGTAATAGATATGTCTAAGTAACTGTAATAAAGACAACATTACATTTATATAATACCTAACAATAAAACTTGTTGATTGTTTCAGCAAATAATGTCTTATAGGTAATAAATAAGACTATTTATCAATGTATTCAACCGACAGTAAGATACGACTCCTATATCACCGATAAATAAATGTAGACAGAGCCGCCGTCCGCTATAACTTACACTAACGCGCAAACAGAACGCTAGTAATTCTATTAGAGGGTTTCACTGTGTCGCTCGCAAATGCATTAAAATGTCATCCCAATCAGTTAGGGGGCGCTATCTCGGTGCCGCCCGCTGATTTGTATTCCGCTGGGATCAGAGACGACCACTACAAGGATAAGGGTTGACTTAGTTCCCTTTTTACTACAGGGGCACATGGGCTCCTGTCTTTTTTAGGCTCCTATACGAATTTTATGTAACAAGAAGTCTAAGCAAAAAACGAATGAAACAAAAAATATAAAAGTAGATTAACTATGAAAAAGTAATAAAGGAAAAGACGTATGTGATTAGTGGTCCTATCTTTAATTGGTTCTGTTTTCCCTTCGCATATAAAAGAACTTCAAGGAAACTGACCAATTGCTCGTACTGTGGGGAAACCCATTCTCATCGTTAAACGGTACAACACGTCACATAACAAGCTAAATGACTTCACACCGTGTCTTAGCTAATTCAATCGGAACCTGGCCTGAAGGTTGGTCAAACTAAAACCAATTCTATGAATGACTCCTCAAAGCCCAAATTCAATCATGACTTTAGGACGGCTGGAGAGAGATCTCGGATTGTTTCGAGCGTTCTGCAAATGAAAACATACCGTGTTGTGGACCGATGAAGTTGAATTTCAGTTACTGACCATTGGGGTGGTCCGTGAATGGAGTGACGGAAAAGCGAAATTCGTTTGGCGGGTGGGCATTAATTGCCGTGGACGACATTCGGGGGTCGAAAGTTAGGGTCAGCGAACTCGGTGAATGCAATGCCCCAGTAGGTCAGTCTAATGAGAATGTCGTGAAAAGACTCGCTTCTTTTGATGTTTGAGCGATTTCAATTTCCTCAACGTGTTTCTTGAGATTGGAGTTTGACGAAAAGATGTTGACTCAGTTTTGTTTTGGGTCAACCGTTTTTTAACTGGCTGTAAAAACGGAATTCTCAATTTTTCTGACTGCTTTCTTTCTGTGTTAATTCTTGAAGGCCTACAGCCCCGAGTCTTGGGTCGGTAGAACGTTTCCAACCAGGTCTAGCAATATCGGTTGCACCTGAAAGTAGCACAGGTGACTATCTGTAGCAAAAACCTTAAAACTATTTTATTTCGTCTTAATAAGTTGATTTCTCACGTTACCGTTACATATACTGCAAATGTGGTCAGAGGCTTCAAACCAGAGTGGTAGCAGGCCAGGCGGGTAAAAAAGACCCTACCACCATACCGGGATTAAATTGGTAGCTAGTCTACCGACTTTCAACAGGAGGGATCTAGCACTGTAGCCCTTTATACTAGGGGAACTACGTGTGATGTGACTTACCCATTGTACAACTGATTGAACCGTGGACAAAACATGCCCGTTTTGCCCTCACTACCGATAAGAAAAATTACTAAACTAAACTTAATTTCAAAATGTGCAAACTGTCAAAATATGACGCAAATATCATTACTGAGTAAGTGTCCAACGAAATTTTGCAGTAGCAAAGACGTAGTTAAGTTAAACGGCGGTTATGTCAGGTTAGTTAGGCGCACGAGTGCAGTCACTGCCGGGTGAAGTCGTCGAGTGAAGAGACGTGTAAGATACAGTTTTTCGGAGCAGTAACAAGCTCGTCTGCTGAACAGCCTAAATAAGAGATAATATTTCTCGTTATTTTTTAATGTGGAAACGTTTTTAATAAGATATAAGGTTTAGTGTAATGCTAGCACTGACGTATGATGTCTCAAACACAAATTTGCACCCATCAACTTCGTTTAGCGATATATTGTCGTGTCGTTGTCGCGCGTGTAGACAAGGTAGAGTGAAGACAAGGCTGTAACTGAGATTTACCTTGCGGAGTGGGAGGGTAGCATTGTGGTCCAGGGATGATAAGTAAGAAATTCGGAAAAATCGATAATTAAGGGGGGGGGGGGGGTTGAAAACCTAATACTCTTGCCCTCGGCTACGGCCATGCCTGAAAGTATCGACGAGATCATGAACAATCAACCAGTTATCCTGAACCTTATTATTAATACGCATTGCCACTTAAGTCCTAAGATAGTTTCCACGTGTAGTTCCAGGCAGCTGCGCGCCGCACTATGCCGTCTCGTAGCATATTACAAGCATTATTCTACTGTTATTGTACGAGTAATTTTTCTTCGTATTCCCTTCACGTACATATTGCCGCAGAATTTTTTACCGAGCAAATATGTTGATGGCAATTGTCGTAATATTAAGTCTCGGTTATATAAAATGTTCTAAAGACACGAACTTTTACTAGCGCCTTTTATGAAATCATATCAACTAACGTTTATTGTTCTGTCTATATTGAATATGGTACATATTGGTCATTATATTGGTGTGGTGGCCCCTAGTAGGTAATCGGGACTGACATGGCTCAACGACTGCTGTCTACCAACTCAGAGTCGACTAACGAACAAACGAGTCACGGTAGTGAACGTGACGAATATACGAGTACGTTTGGAAATAAAAACTCATGTGCGAGCACCGTCAGAATTGAGCCGGGTGATTCAGTGATCAAAAGATGGCTATCTATATCTATATAAATAAATAAAATTAAAGTGTCTGTTTAGAATACTAAAATAACCGTGTTTTACTAAATGCATATGTATGTATACACGGTACATACGAGTATACTAAAATAATGTTTTTTACGATTTTTGTCTTTCTGTCTGTCTGCTTGATCCGGCTAAATTCTGGAACCGTTGGACCGCTTTTGATAGGCTTTTCATGGCAGATAGCTGATGTAATAAGGAGTAACTTAGGCTACTATTATTTTAGATATAATTTATAAAGCAAAACAACGTTTGGCGGGTCAGCTAGTTTCTTATAATAATATTTGTCGCTTAACCTACTCGCTCTAATTTATTTGAGTAATTTCGCTCACTAAATAGTAAAAATTAATAAAACGATTCTATAGACTTGGTAACCGTAAAAGTGCGTCAATGAATGCTTTGCGTTTTATTAGCCTTCACCTTATACGAGTAGTACTGTCGACGGCCGCGCTGGTCGTCAAACACTTCATAGCAAGGATTTGCACAGATGTAAACCCACTTTTATTTCCAACCACAAACCCACTTTATGTACTTGCGTCTTTTGGAATCGGCAAATGGACAGTGGTGACATCATTTTTAACTTGCCTCGAAATACTACGCCGCCCTAGCTTTGATCCGGTGAACCAGTTCCTATAAGTGCTTGTTTCAGCTCATTTTAACTCATTTTATCGATTTAAGAGATTTTTTTGTTATTCTACAAATTAGATTTTTTTTTTCAATAGTTGAACTATTGCTGCCATAACAATTATTACCTACTAACATTTTTACATAACCTTCATACTAACTCTTATCTTTTATTAAAAATGTTTTAGGGAAAACATTAAACAAGGATCCTAGGGACGAACTTATATGGCCAAGCTAAATATCGTCTAAATCCCTTGGTGCTGCTATAGTCATAGAATTACCATTCTACTCTATTATAATTATAAAGTTGAGGTAATTTCAACCTTAACTCGTGAC
>DWNI01000106.1:0-12848 GCA_018250175.1 Alychna victa
TGGCATCTCGCGT
This sequence comes from Alychna victa, assembly GCA_018250175.1. Taxonomy (NCBI): domain Eukaryota; kingdom Metazoa; phylum Arthropoda; class Insecta; order Lepidoptera; family Hesperiidae; genus Alychna; species Alychna victa. The sequence continues at coordinate 14 of DWNI01000106.1, forward strand.
TCAAGACGCCGAAAGACTTTATGTCTTTTGATATCCAAAGTAATATCTCACAAAAAAAGTCTCCCGAAGACAAACAATACAAAAATAAGATGAAACATAAACCTCTGACAGCGACGTACCAGCCAGCACTTACAAACACATGGGACAAATGATTAATTACAAACATATTGCCGGGACGTGTTTATGATGAACAAGGTCAGAATAAACCAATGAACAGACTAAAACATGATGTTAGAGCTTCAAAAACCTATCGTTGTATTGTGAAGTAGACTTGTAACATAATTATCTTTTTAAAATATTCAATGTAGATAGCTCTATCGATTGTTACATAGGTACTGCCAAAACATCAGTCTGTTGTTAAACCGAGTATCATCGTCCCTGCCGGCTGGTTGGTTTAGGAAGTGTGACAAGTTAGTATCAGTGTACAAAGTGTGTGTGTATAAAGAAGGCAAGGTATCAAGCAACCGAGGAAGTCAGACACGTACTTGTGATTCTCTTTAAGATTGTACTTACTGACTATAAGCGCGACATCAATTACGTTCGTACATAAGACAGTTAATATTTTTGTCTGTCACATATTTTAGTAGTGAATAAATGTAATGTGCATGTACTGTGGCAGTATCACTTCAGTATTTCATTTGCTTCCATACCAAACATATAACTACAGTTCAAGAGAATAAAATTAAATAAATGTATACAATATTAATTGACTAATGATTGGTTATCTATTTGACATTTTGCCAATAATAAAAATAAATAATCATAAACTTGTCATACAATCTTGTTTGATATAATGTCACATTGGGAAGCAAAGTATAACAACTAACAGGGATGGTGTAGACCAAATAATAGAAGGGTGGTGGTAAGTGAGGGGGGGGGGTTGGGATTACACTCAGCGTAGTCACTGTTCGTGTGTGGGAGCTGTACCGGGAGACTGCAGCGAGGATTTACTAAGTATATTTTTGTTGAGTATAATTTGAATATGTTTAATACACTCCCTAACAGTTTTGTTCATTCAGTTGTTCTGACAACGGAATGCGTGTCAAGGTAGGGGAGCTGCCATTGACTGCACACGCTATATCCACATTATTCATTACTTACACTTACTATATACACATATTACATTCACTCCACACTCCACGTATTAGAATTACATACAAACCGTGCATAAAGCGTTAATTTACTTGCAAACATTTTTTAAAGACAACCTATAGAACATGGCGTGATATCTAATTCACATTAACATTTGCTTTGAAATAACTACTAACAAATTACACTACAACTCATGAACATACGACACGTGATGACGTCATACACTAAACAAACAGATCGCAACACAATTGCCAACTGCCAACTGACATTCAGAGGCTTGCGGGCTCGGCAGGAGGCTACTGAGACATGTGTTTAGCAGTGAGTAGCAGTGAGTACGCTGCGGGCGGCAGCGCGTGACACTCGCCACTCTGATGCCACTAGCCAAGGAAAAAGAGGACAGGGAACAACGGCTTTCTGCCAACGCCGATTAACATTTTTGAGATAAAATCATATGAGGCCTGATAAACATACAAAATAGAAACATTATAATATAGATCATCGTATTTCACGTCAGAAACTGACTCGGAACTATTCATGTCACGCGGCTAACCTGAGTCCTACACTGTGCTCGCGTGGCCGTGTCTTAACGACGTGACGTCACTATGTCGGAATCGACTGAAGCACTATTCGGTTAGATAGCCTCAAAGTATATTCAAACATGAATCACCGACAATATACTCACTGACCAAGACAATTCACTGCACATCACTGTCCGTCACATACATTTCAATCACCGGCGGCGCGCGGCCGCTAGGAGGCCACGGGCGCGCGCGAGAACAGCACGTGCTCGTCGTGGCGGCCGCGCTCGGGCGGCTCGCCGTGCACCGCGTGCGGGGACTCGCTGAACTCGTCCAGCTCCTCTATGCCCGCTGCGGACCGACGGTGGGCTACCGGTTAGTTATCTCATTATCTCCACATCTGACATCTATCTTGGAAGCTAAAGGAGAGTCAAGTCTCGCGTAGTTCGCGATCGAACTAGTTCGAAAGAGCGCTCTCAAAGATGAACTACGCGAACTAGATAGATTCACATTTCCCGCTCCGTAGTTGCGATAGCTCGTGACAGAAGGAGTAAATAAAGGCGTCAACAGAACGAATATCACCAAAATATTGCCAAAAAAAAGGTCATCAATTGTGAAAATTGTCATCTCCTGCTGCGAGACACTAACTAACGAACAAACTAAGGGCGGCGACCTAACCTGATTACGCCCAAGATTAAAAGCTATATTGGACTAAACAACATTCTTAAATAATTTCCCTAGTGTCGTAAGTAACTAACACAACAATATCATATATTCGTGTCAGTGCCGATGATATACTTTCGTAATGTAAGTTCGGCTATCGGCACGTCAATTGTTTGAAACTGCTACCATTTCGAAAAGGCGCAACAAGATATGCGGAAAGTCTCTGCTTTGGACATTTAAAAATATAATAATAATAGGAGTTGGACACGTTGACATTTAGATAGAGCCACGCCCCAAGTGTCAGATGTGTACGACTATACTATCGCTAACAAGTTGAGCCGACTGCGAGGTACAGCCAGTCACGTGGCACGTACCGGTGTAGTCGTCGGCCGACAGCAGCAGGTACTGCTCGGAGCGCGTGGGCCACAGCAGGTGCGCCATCACACAGAACGCCATGCAGTCCGCGGAGTACGTGATGCCTGGAACGGACCACAACACATTACTCCATGTGGCACTCGCAGACCGTAGCCAGCAGCACCAGGCCCACGAGGACATGCCTCCTGCGGCGCCTAGATGTCGAACCCGGGACCCCACACCGCGCAGCCAGGTGATCCACGTGATTGTCAAATTACGATAGTACGTGTTTCATTTCTTAACTTTATCACCGTTTGAAATGCTGCTTTGTCATGAAGGAAGAGAAACGGTAAAAGAAACTTACCCCATCTTTTTATAAATAAAAACAAACAAAAAAGGGTTTGGGACGAAGATAATGAGACTGTGTGCAGCGCGAAGTGCGTGTGTGTGCGTGTGTGTATGTGTCAGTGTGAAGATTCCATCCATCAGCCTTTTATCGTCCACTGCTGGACATTGGCCTGCCCTAATTTGCGCCACGTTGGTCGGTCCTGAGCGTTGTGTACCAGCGGGTACCCGCGGTCTTTTCATACTTATTATATTGTTATATTCGGTAATATTAAATGCGCCAAGCATCTGTGACACCATGCGGAGTCAACGGCCGGAGCTGGACAAGTCAGTATAGCTGCAGCCGCCTCTTGACTTACATCTACAAGCCGTTAGCGACATTACACTAACTTACACTAACAATACACTACCAGGTGTCATCCGCTTCCGTTGTCTCTGATTACAGTCGGTTACATTAATCAATTATTTCTTTTATTTATCTTGTTTTCTATTTTTGCGGGTGATCAGCAACGAAATGTGAAAATCAAACATACGAGTATATATGTTTTAATGTATATAGTGTATGTGGTGTATATAGTGTATGTAGGTCCCGTGTGGTAGTGTGCTACGAGAGGAGCGTTAGGAGATGTGACAAACTGTGCTGACAGACTTTATATTAGTGTTGCATCAGAGGAGGGAATGAAAGTTACCTAAAATAAATTTAAATCTCCAGAGCGGGCTGATCTGCAGCGCCACGAGCGCGATGATCGGCAGGTAGATGAACCAGACCAGGCTGGAGGCGCCGAAGTGCAGCAGGAAGTTGAGCTTGGGCAGGTTGTGCTCGTACAGCATGGTGTGGCGCAGCTCCAGCACGAACCACAGCATGATGGCCACGCGCAGCGCCAGCACCAGCCAGCCCGGCCACGTCTGGTACTCGTCGATCTCCTCGATGATGTCCACCTCGGTCTGCAAGCAGACCGTCCAGCCGGTCGGGCCCACTTTAATGTTTGCTTCCTTCAATACGACTATACGAGAAGCTAAAAGAATCTTTGTCGGCTACCCGTGTCAGGGATGCCATGGACAACACACCCAGATCGAGAACAGAAATTTAAAATCATTCAAATTGCCTCGCTGGGAATCGAACCCAGAACCATTTGAACGGTAGTAGTCCGGCCTGGTAACCGTTGTACCATACGGGTCGTCCTCATCACTGAACAGGGAGATCTCCCGCAACCCGCGCCCGACCACTGGCCTGTGAAGGTAGCTTCACATATTAAAATTAGCTTTCGATAACCACGAAACTGGATCTTTGTACCACATACAAAGTTGACGTAATCCGCGGGCGGGGGCAGGGAGCGGGGGGTGTAATGTATATGTAACATGTTATGTGCCAGGTGAAAGGCAACTGTTTGAAACGTAATTAAAGTAACAATATGCAATACCAGCCACCGTTGGCGGCCGCGCTCGCGGAAGTTAGGAAATAAGGCTGTTTCTAAGAACATATTATATGAATACTCTGATCCTCTCCTAAGTTGCTAGTGAATATGATACCTGCGTTAAGTACACTTCACATGCAATCATTATGACAAAACAAGTCTCGGATGTTTACAGAAATAAAATCACAAAGTTGTAAAGTTATTTCCCTATCGTGTGGGAATTTCGGAAGGAAACCGATGTGAAGAATGTCGATATCAGTAGTCGTAAGTTAAGAACAAGGTCCATGTGTAGGTGTGTAGTAGTGTGTAGTAGTGTGTACAGAGCACTCACAGTATTCCACACGTACAGCGAGATGTGCACGACGCCGTACGCCAGCCACACGCCGAACACGAGCGGCTTGTACGTCAGCTCCAGCCTGGTCACCGCCCAGCCCTTCGCCAGCAGCAGCAGCAGTAGCATGAACAGCGTCTGAAATACATATTGTCGTTAGGTCAATAGCCGCCGTCCAGCGAGGAGCTTCATCGTGGTGTGAGGATGTCGGCCAGAACGAGAGGAAACGAATGAGAATAGGTAGATGTATCTCTCACGCCTCCAGCCGGAACGACGAATCGTTTGGCGGCTAACTCGAGTGAGAGGGTGGGTGGCTAGCGAGGTGGCTAGCGAGGCGGCTAGCGAGGCGGCTAGCGAGGCGGCTAGCGAGGCGGCTAGCGAGGCGGGCCACAAGGAAAGATATTGTTAGTAATATTATTAATAACTAAATAATAGTATCGATGACATAAATAGCTCTCACGCATATGACGGCAAAGTGTAAATAGCGTTATATTTCAAGTGGGGGGGGGAAGGTTTTTGGAAAATAATGCTTTAACAATAATACGGAACGGCACATGAAACCAAATCAAATGCAAGACGATAGATACATATAGGAAGATAAGCTAACATTTGAAGTACCGAAACATGTCAACATGACTTGATATCAATGAACTGATAACAAGTTGTCCATGCAGAAGTAGTCAAATATAATTCATGAATCAATGAAAACAATAACTAGCTATAACATATTGACAAGCTCACTTCGCTGTGCGTTGGGAAGCTAAACCCCAACATTGTACATCGCTGCTGAGATGTAACCAACCACAACACAATAACAAAGTACTTAGTGCTAGTAATCTCTGAATTATGACTAATTGAGATCTTTTAATGGTGATGAAGACATGTTGCCTCTGGACCTCAGGGGTTGGGTCTATTGCCGGTATGATGTGTAGGCACAGTACAATCCATTAGCAGCATATGAATTAATTATAAATTATAAATAAAATGTTTAAGTTTATACCTAAGCTTATTTTAAAAACGGAAATACCTTACAAACGGACATTCCAACAGTATTAGACATTTGACTTCCAGAATTGTCAAATTTAAAAACTATAAAATTAAAAGTATCAATAACTTACTCTGCTCAGTATGTCAAGTATATCTCCAGCGACAGATAAAGCCTCGAAGCCAACTCCATCGGCTGCAAATTTAACCGTGTGCACTACGTTGAAACACAGCGCAACAAACTCAAGAACTAAGCTCGAGGTGAACAGTTTTGTTACAGGGTGCCTTTGAATCCTAGGGACGTGGAAAACATAATTATCCAATCAGTATACATGTCATGTCTTAATGTTTGTTATCAACGAGGGATACAGACTGGATAGAATATATTTTTTCATATTTAATTACAGCAGAAGGCCCATTAGTGATAATCAAAGTAACCTTACCTCACTGCATAAATTTGTACGGGCATCAGGATAATATAACACAGCCAAAACAGCAGATACAACTCTAGTGTGTCCTGACGATCAAATGAGAACTGATACAACATTGTGTTATAGAACGATAAGTTGGGGCTCCCGTTGACTATCCAGAAGTCATACTGTAAGGTTTGTGGGGTGTTGGTCAAGGTGGTGTTGTCCGATGATGGTGCTCCGGAGTAATGATGCCATGAGCAAGTCGTCTCATCGAGGTAGCAAGCCACCATTGACACATACCAAAATCTGAAATTACGTTAAGGCTGAGAATATCATCAGGTGACAGAATTGGATATTGATCAGGGTTATTCTGATACAAGTCAGCTCACTATGGGATCATCTTAGTCAGTCAGTGGAACTAAGTGACATAGTATGTATATAAAATATTTGTGCCTTCTTGCAAACATGGCTTGCTGCTTCAAATTAATAACTATATTTGTATGACATTGTCACAAGTCACATTTGTGGTTACTATATCTTGTTGACCAATGTAAGAGAGTAGGAATTGACAATTAAAATAGATATAGTGAATCAATTAACTCAAATATCTTACCTTGGTTCTCCAGAATTTTGAATAACATAAGTAAATTGATTCTTCTTTATAACATTCCAAGGCATATTCTCATCCACACACAACTCTCCCTGGGGGCAGGGCACCCTGCGGAACAGGTCTTGGCCGACAGTGTTGCACGTTGGATGATAGGCCGATCCATTCAGATGTCGAAACATTTCCTTGCATGCCTCCTCTTTATCTGATATATCGCGACTTTTGTAGTAGTGTATGAAATGTTTTCTATCTAGCACGGCGAATGTTATAGGATATTTGAACTTCTCAGTAGATGTTATATTGCCGAAAATATAACCATATGTTTCTTTTTGAAAGTGTATATCACTCTTTTGAAAACCAAATTTTACGAGGAACTTGAAAAAGTCTGAGGTGGAAAATTCATCCCGAATATGTGTCGACGATACCGACACCAATGTGGAGCAAAATATTATAAACATTTTTGTAAACATTTTGACGTATTTAGAATAAAAATTTAAACTTTATGCACAATTTTCGTAGAAAAACATTTTGACCACATTAAAAGGAATATATAATAACTTTCACATAAATCAGCAGTATTTGTGTTGCATACACTTGAGTTATTTTATAATATTATGTATAAATTACATTACGGCAGAAAATCACATAAAAATACAAAAATACAATATGACAATATCCATCCACTATAGCTAGCCAATAGGCCATAACCATAGAGTAAGCACAGAGCACAGAAAACTACTACTCCTTAATCTCCTAATGGATTCCCACAGAGTAACTGAAGATCAGGGATCAATCGGTTGACCCGGGTCACACTGACGCGTCAGAGGTGGTCAGTCATGACGGTTTGTTGAACTGTGATGCCCGCTGTACACGCTTAACCAGCGATTGACCTACTAGGGTACAACTTTATAAAAAAAATATGGTAATTATATTATTTGCATGAAATGTGAATTCATTTCGTCAATTACATACAAATCATACAATACATTGCTACCCCCTAATTTGGATACTTGTTATGTAATTATTATTTGTAATGTGTATACTTATGCAACAAATACTTGAGTATTGAGCATTGAATATATACAATATAAAATATTCCTCTAGTTACTAACTACATACACATCACATACATTATCTATGGGTACCCCTTTAGAAAGACAAGGCATGGCATGGCAACATTATATACACTCCACTGGAATTAAAAAGTTAAAACTTATAAAAAAGATTAGTGGTTCCTTCATGACGGATAGGATGCAAAGTATTATTTAGTTCAAGTTTTGATATCTTTAAAATTTTTGTGAGAACTGCAGTTGTAACTTATATATCCATGATGGTCCTTCTCCAATAACCGCGTTCATTTTGTTCGTTCATATTTTACCTTCGCAAGTCGTTGTCGGTTCGGTTCACTTAACGCCGAGACTAGTGTATCCCTATTCCTTTGTGATCCGTAAACTTATAGTTTTCTACCGATGTTTTAAAATTTACATGCAATCTTTTTATAGTCAACTAAAGCGGATTTGAAAAATGTGTTTAAGTGTATATTTGGTGATTTATAATCATACTAAATGGTTGGTAATATTTGGTTGAGCCGTAACCTCAATCAAGCGGAAGTGATTAGAATCCAACCTGACTAGTTTGTTTTATGTCTAATCAAATATTAGTTTCATTAAAACTGTTTAGGAGTCAACCTTTGCTACACTTAGTTTACTTCCTCAAGTGTTTGTAGTAAAATAATGGTCGAAATCGGAGCTCCGCAACAATCAGCTGATGATAATTTGGAAAACGCAGAATGGTATTGGGGTGATATTTCTAGGTAACACGTTTAATTTATTATTATTTGCTAGTAGATGTTAAATTATTGGAAACAGTTTGAAAGCTCAAGACTACAAATATTTAAGCAACAAGTATTTTATAAGAATTTATTTGTATTACAGAGAAGAGGCCAATGAAAAACTTCGGGATACTTGCGACGGTACTTTCCTAGTAAGGAATGCATCCAATAAGGATAGTGGATATACTTTAACGGTAAGAAAAGGTGGCACAAATAAGTTAATAAAAATATACAACCAAAATGGCCGATATGGGTTCTTCGAGCCCTTCGAATTCAACTCTATTGTTGATCTGGTTAGATTTTATACCGAATATTCATTGGAACATTGCAATAGCAGTCTGGATATTAAGCTTATGTACCCGCTATCGAGACATCAAGAAAATGATGTCGGTGAAATGAATGATGAAACACTCGAGACTCGGTATAAGGAGATACACAAAGAGTTCGTACTGAAGACACGCGAATATGACGAACATTCTGATAGATACATGAGGCTACGAGAAGAAGTCAAGAGCAAGAGACAAGCTCTCGATGCTTTCAAGGAGACTGTGAAAGTTTGTGAAGAACATTTAAAGTTACAAGAAACTACTCTCTGCAACGATGCCCAGCCACATGAAAGAAACGATCTTATGGAAAATAACCGGCAGCTCATACTGAGAGTGAACAGCATCAAGCAGGCCCGGACACAGCTGCATCTCTTGTTGAAGGAAACCGTTGATTCTAACTTACTGCTGGAAAGAGAGATTACCAAATTAAAATCTGAAATTATTTACCTTTACAAAGTTAAGGATTGCTATAAAGTGTAAGTATCAGTTAATCATTTTAATTTGATGAATTTGCTTTAGCATCACATTGATACAACCTATGGCAGGAAATATATATGTTGATAAAATACATTAGTCATATTATCGACTATACATATATAATTAGTTGTCCATCTGTTTTCTATCTTAAAACAGATATGGTTTTCACAACAACCAAATTATTCTTACAGGTGGTTGCAAAGACGTGGTAAAAGTGAAGAATATTTACAAGCCCTCGAGGAAGATAATATTCACAAGTTGGAGGAACTCTACGCACATCAAGAAATGATCACTTGGAAGGTAGAGAACTGCACGAGAGAAATGGCTGAGAAACTATTACAAGGAAAACCACAAGGCACTTTTCTAATCCGACCAAACTCCACCGGCCAGCTAGCACTATCAATATGTTGTAACAACATTGTGTATCATTGTATCATATATAAGACTGAAAGAGGTTATGGATTCGCTGAGCCTTATAATATTTATAAGTAAGTTGTTTAGTGAACCTAATTTTCTTTTTCTCTCTCTTTCTTGTATGACAACATTTTGGTGGCGCCTTAGGTATTACTAAAGGCCACAACTTTGATCAGTTACCATGTCAAGGTTTGTCTGCTTGTTTGTTGGCTATTAACATTAAAAAGTATATTTTACTATTTTTACAGTTGTATTGTTAGTAAAGAAATTTCTTATTCTTGGTAATTCAACTTAACTTAACCCAGTGGAATACAAATAGGTAAAAAGCATTAAACATTAAGAGGATGGATGGTAGACGTGTGCATTCAGCCAGTTCCAACTATTAATCAAACATCCTCTTTGCTTTCAGAACCCTAAATGAGCTTGTATTACACTACGCTGTGAACTCATTAGAAGAACATAATGACCAACTTAGGACAACACTCAAATATCCCGTTTACGCGCATTTGGTGAAAAAGCCAGAGAAGAAACAAAATGATTTGGTTCATCAAGAAGCTACACAAGATCCCTCACAATTAGAATCTCAAATTCAAACAAGAAGACAACGGAAAAGACAGCAATAAATGATATGGGCTTTAATCATTCTCCTAGTCATTTTGTGAAACGACTGGTTGAAATTGGGTATTATGAGATGTGGTGCGTTCTGTCAGTAACAGATGAAAGCCATACCTTAACAAAGATTCTGAATTCTTGGCTCCGGATGGACAGTTAGTAGCCATCCAAGTTTGCAAGATTTTAAGTGATTTATCTGCAATTTGATTGCAAGTTAGTGACTTACGTTGAGGGCTCGTGTTCCGACATGTGAGTATTATGTGTTAATTATATTATGTAAGATTGTGATATCTTCGTTTATATTGTCAATCTGCAAGCCTTAAATTATCCATGTCAGCGTTTTGGTTAATTTTACATTTTACGTATGGATAACTGTTGTTACTGTAATTATTTATTATGTTTGGAAGTATCGAAGCCACAGTGCAATTGCAATTCCTATTGTTCATAACGATGTGTGGAATGTAAGAAAATATAAAAATAGCAGATGGACATGGAGCACAATAGCAGGGATCTGTGCAAACAACATTACACCTATTTACAAGACGCTACATTCGTTGGAGGCACTTCCTTTTATATCCTTATACTGTGTATAAAACTGGACTGTACAAAAATATCACTGTACTTTATATGATATTGATAATATATTGTGTACATTTAATATATTTTATATCAGAATATGTAATGGCCGAGGGGCCATTCTAAGATCACGTGACCATCTGCTGCTCGCTTAATACTGGAATGGCTGCTCAATGCTAAATTACACTATATTTAGGTTGTTATGTATGAGAACTAACACAGCACAACATTGCCGCCCGTTTTGGATGTCTCGGCTTCAATCTGTACTAATGTTACAGTTGTGTGTAGGAGGTTATCTTGGACCCTACCAACCCGTTTTTTAAATTCGTTCACCAGTAGAGTGCTACGTTATCACTGAGTGACTTAAGCTATGTTATATTAAAAAAATGTTTTGAAATAAATATTAAACGCATCCGCGTGGCCCGGGCGGGCGCGGCGCCGGTAATTGAATTTAAATCAGGCATTATTGATAGTTCATAATAAATGGGAAAGTTCTGCTCTCAATCTAGATTTCACGAATAATAGTACGTACTATTAATGAATCTGTACGGACATTTGTAATTGACTAGGTAGATACCTGCGGAGCGTGGCGCCACATTACTTACCAAGTCTTCTCTCTGTCTTCATCTTTCAATTCCTGAACGGTTGTTAAGCTTATGCTATAGATGTTTCTGTATTGTTATTATTGTTGGTACGATTCCATATACAGAAATAGTTTATTTGTAGTACCTACAGTATTTTTGAATTTGTTTAAATATATTATGTGTACGGAAATGTAATTTATAGACATCTATGTATTTTAGACAGAGTTGGCCTTGCTATCTGACGTGACATTGACAGTCGTCTCGGTCAGCTGGAAGCTCGCGATGTGTTCTACTCGTATACATTGCAGATGCTGTAATTCCTATTTATACTGGTAGTCCTAACGGTACACACAATCTAAATGCATTCCCTTAACTTAATTACCGCGTATATAATGGGATTTCAATTAATGTTTTAATTTTCCTTATTTGTAGTCTCGACAACGGCATGTAATTGGTCGGTTCATTATATCATATTATTATCGATAGAACTAGTTGAGACTGCAGACTTACATAGGACGAGTATATTTTGTAATTTATTGTCAAAGCTGCAAACGGTCACGCGCTGTGTGTGGCGGGACTCGGCGGGGGTGGTCTGCGGTGGCCGGTGGATGCGCGCCGACCACAGTACGTGCGAGGGCCATCCACATGTCGTGTAGTAAGCATCTGTGACGTCACGAACTATGTTGACTCCGATGTTATTGTGGACTCCATTTGTCTGTTTCAATTCCGAGCACTCGTATTTAACTACCTAGTGTAGTGAACGTCGCTGGACGTCTCGACTCACCTAGCCGGAGGGTCGTCCGGCCGCCCGCTCGGTCGCGTCACTTTACCTTCCTGTACATACAAGATATCACCTGAATGACGATTGTGCAATGGTTGTAGGACGTTCGATATCGATTGCAGAATATTGCTTTAATAGTATATTAGATAAGATGTTAAGGTGAGATTATTGGAGTTATTTTTATAATTGTGCCGATTATCATATATTTATATAGTTATTGATAAGAATTGTATGTATAATAGATATATTGTGTAAAAGATACTTCCTATCAGAATAAAACTAATATATGGATGCGGTTGCAATCCGTTGCGCAGGTCTTGGCGCAGTAGATGATGTATGATCTCAAGGAAGAAGTAGCCCACAAAATTTATTTTATGGTGATAATGATAACACGATATATGTTAGGACTTTATTGAACCAAATCGGAAAACATGAACAGATACTGCATGAACTGTCGCCATTTTATATTATAGGCTAAGTGTTATTAAACAATTTATCAATAATTATGTGTG
>DWNI01000107.1:0-12837 GCA_018250175.1 Alychna victa
GTCTTAGTTCTCACATTGTGAGAGGAGACCCGAGCCCAGCAGTGGGACAGTTATGGGTTGCGATGATGATGATGAATCAACGGCTGTCTACCAAATCATCAAACGTGAATGACGTTGCATTCCATCGAACGCCAACTCCATGTCAATTATCTTCCCATGCAGTTTAGTTATTATAATCGTCGATACGAATTCCCGTACAAGGACGCGTAAAGTTAAAGAACGGTGCTAGTTGGTCATGCGCCCACACCGGCTCCTGTGGTGACCTCGCCTACTTCATGTCTATGAAACTGAACGCTCGGCACAGCACTAACTTTCTCGCTCTAACAACTAACTAATTCCGTAATCTGGTGTCTCTGTCGCACTCGCGGAACGCGGAACGTTGATAGTGAAAAAAGACTATTCGATAAGGAGATTAGATAATATTTGTAACTACAGTAGGTAGGTACCGTGTGGCGCGTGCTTACAGCGGACAGTCTCACGTACCGGTCATTTTGTTGAATGCGCAGTGAGCGGTTACTTACTGTATTTACATTAGGAGGTGGTGTAGATACTGCATACTGTCTACTGCCCGCTAAGTTCGAGCTAATTGCGTACGAAAACATTTAAATAAAAGGAAAAATAAAAACATAATCAATTCATTATCAAATAAACGTTAGAACTATAGAAAGAGAGTCCAGATCAGCAGACTGCAGACTGACTCAGTAACGCTCAACCTACACGGTGCACTCTATATAGATAGCTAACTAACTTAAATGTTAACACGTTTACTTTAGAACCTGCACAAGCTTAATGTCAGATTTTTCGAAATTCCTACAGATATCAAAAATATTTTAGGATCCTTTGATTTTGTATGGATGTCCAAAAAGTCTACAGGTCTTACAGTTAGACATGTTTAATACCTGAAATAGGTACGTATCTGAATGAAATATCGAATACAAACGTGTCTTCAATACGAACAGTATAGAAATGCTACAAAAATAAGTCGCGATATGAATCATAAATAAGTAATACATAATTCACGCGGCGACCGACGAGGTGGCTCATGTCAGAAGGTAACGTTATGCGGCGCGACGCCGACGGCAGCGCACTTAGTCACCACACACGTTATCGCGGCAGGCGACGACAACAGCACCAGGAAAATAGCGGTCACTCGAGCAACCGACTAGAAACAACTTTCAAGTATTCAGTAAATTATCAGGTGCTAACGGGGGCATTAGAAGCGAATGTTTTGAAACAACCCGTAATACGAGTAGAAATTACGTTGTAAATAAGTTTATAGGTAAGACGCCATTTTTATTTAAGTACTTATTGTAAATCCATAAAAAAATATTTATGTAAATCTCAACACGAGGAATGGTTATTTGGTATCGACAAAAAACAATTACCAACGCCTCGATTGTTTGTAGATCACATCTGACCGCGGAATCGAGGCGCACGTACTGTTAATTGAAACTACTTCGCGTGTCTAAATTTCCATCTCACGTGTGGCCAATTAATGGCCCCACTAATTGAACATTACAAATGGACGCGCGACGCAGTCCACTATGATGTTCTTCCACGCGTTCCACCGACATATCCAATCGATGCAGTTCATTACGATCGATAAAGTCTATCGGGCGATAACATATCGCTATTAGATTCTATCGATCAGGGATGACCCGTGTTATGATACGGTGTTGAGAGTACGCACGGGGCACGGCAGCAGCAGACCGAGGGCAGCCGAGGCCAGTAGATCGAGCTACTTGAGCCGCTTATCATCCGATAGGTTTGTTGTCGGACATTATTTTATGAAAAAATAAATGCTCAATTAGGGCGTCATGGAGCATACTTTACAAATGGCGATAGAGCCCAACTGTTCAGTGCTCTCTATGCTGTCTAGTGTGCCTGTGTGCAGTGACGACTGTCTGAAACACTGCTGCAGACTTTTTACAGTCCTCGCCTTAAAACTGAAGTGAATGTTAAAGTACTAACAAAAACGATACTGCGTCGGCTGATGGCATCGAATAGCGAGCGGGCAGTGGAGCGCGGCGGCGGGACAGCCACTGGACGGACGCTTCATCTGAACATACTCGAAACACGTGGATAGTTCCATAGTAGCTCTCACTAACAGGCATCCATTTACTCAACTTAGTCTTTGTATTGTTTGTAAAGCGTATGTAAATTCCAACTGAAAAGCGTCTACTTCTGTATTCAACAATAACCTTAAAATGCTGACGTCAGACTTTAAAAATAACTAGCACTATCATAATGGTTAGCGATAAGTAGAAAGGAGTTGTAGGATATCTGATCATAATATGATTATATTATAATCGATATCATAATCAGTAGTCTTCGTCCCCGGAATTCTATTTAATCATTGGATAGCTGTCTGTGCCTATTTATGAATTGCAATATTAATGGCAATATAAGGGTTAAATTTACACATCCATTATGAGAAGTTACAAGATGTACGAGACCGCGCAAGTCACAAATGTTACATTAGATTAAAGAAATTTATATACGAGTAGATGGAGCGTTCCGAACACGAAAGTGATGCCACCAAAGCAAATACAAAATGATAAGCGAATAAAATCTCGCGCCAATACTACACAAACACACACGCACACAGATGCACGTTTCCCTACAGTATCGCTGCTAGTTGTCCCGCACACATAGCTAAGGTGGCTTCACATCGATTGTTGCAAATGTTCCATCTGTATTAACCTGAGTGTTACATGTTATTTTTTAACTTGCAGAGAACAGTTATTCTCATTACTACGAGGAGCCAAAATCCCGGTTGGTGCAGGCAGCAGAAACCCAACCACGACGCATTCATCCGAAAGAACAGTGGTTCTGAGGTGTGTCTCAGTCCTCTATTTCTCTTATTTGTGTAGTTCGGTTGCATTCCTTGTTTACATTGTCTTGCCTATTAGGGTCGCCGCACACAGCCACAAACAAAACGACATTTTTCCTGTAGTTTTCATACATTTTATATGGAATCGCGGTACACGGTAGACGCCAGTGGCCGCCACATGCTACAAATCGTCGCTGCTCACTTCTTCTACCTTCGCTGCTACGTTCCTTCCTACGCTTCAGCTACCTTTGTAGCCGCTTCTAGCTTTTTGTGGCAGTGGCTGGTGGCCCGTGTGCAGCGACCCTTACCTATACCAATGTCCCCATAGAGAATACACCCCATAGAGTCATATACTACCCTATTATAACAATACCCGGATCCGTTGCCTTTGTGCTTGACTGGAGGTATCTATCTATTCAGGAGTTAGTAGTAAGACATAATACTATGGGAAAACAAGCCAGGACAATAACATTACAACAAATGCGCGACGGGTATTTACAACCACAGGAAACAAGTTGGCAGGAAAAGTCGACACCACGAGACGTCAACAACAGCACTGAGGAAACTCGTAACCCTGTGTGGCGTGCTGATTACCGAGTACGTATTAACAATTTTACGACTAAATTATCTATATCAAAAAATACTTGGATTGTGGCGCTACGCCGTACAAGTCACTAGATACGATATTTGCAGTTGACAAGGCTCTAGCTCGTGCTAACAGTCAACGACATCTATTGTAAGCGGTCGACAAGCTGTTTTTGGGAACCGTTGGCCGATTGTAAATTGTAAGAGTATTTACGACCTTTATTGTGTTTGTTAATAATGTTAAAGGTCTCCATTGTGGTTTAAACTGTAAGAGTATTGTAATTCCATCGAAAGAGCAGAGCAGCGGCTTTTCGGTGTAAATGATTACAAGCATATTGCAACTTACGTGCTAATAGGAAAAGTTTATTTTTCAATGCGAGTTGACCCTTATTGTAATTTGTAGTACCTACCTAGTACAAAAAGGTACCTTATAAAATGATAATGTATTATGACGTATTGAGAAAAACAGACGTGAGCATTTACAATCTTCAGTTGAGTTGGCGTACCTCTCTGTTTCTCTCGGTGGCGACCTTCGGCTTGAAGAAGAGTTGGTTGACGAAGCCCAGGAACATGAGGAGGTAGAGGCCAGCGTGAGTCAGCGCAGCCGTCAGCAGGGAGCACTTCTCGAAGGAGCCGGGGAAGATGTCGTGTTGCGACCAGTCCATCCACGGCACCGCCCCCTCCCCGCTCTCACCGCCCGAATACATCTTCTGCAACAGTTAAACAGACGATTTTAAACCGAATCCTTCTGGCGACTCAATTATTATTACCTATTTCCTTTAGGAACACTTTTTTTATGTAATCTGTCTATTTCATAACTAGTTTTGTTTAATTTATATATTTTTACAACGCTTCCGACTTTATTCCTCCAATTGCTTGTACTGTCATCTAAGCAAGTTCAACAAATTATTTTATTACCGTGAAAATTAGATGAGACTTCTTAGCAACAGTCCTTAGCTGAAACTAGGACGTCGGCAACGGGTGAATACAATATTAAGTCGAGCGAGTGTCCCCCGAGGACCCGAGGAGTCGACTCCAACGGGCGGAGGTCTCGTCAGCAATGCGCTGTTTAATGGAATATCGGAGAGGAAACGAACAAGGAAGACGTCACGCGGGAATCAAAACAATAGTCACACGGCTAATCGAATTATATAACTTAATAAAATCTGTTTTATGGAGCACAAAACAAGTGACAATTTAGCATATACGAGTATGAATATTTTTTATTGATTAGTTTTTTTTATGTAATTATTTTGTATTTGTACATCAATTGGGCAGGTGTATAATTATATAGCAAACCAGCCTCTTTGAATCCCGACTCCAATATCCATCACACTGAAGTCATCTCAACGGAAAGCGAAATCTTCTCCTGAAGGGCCTCTTCCCATAGTTCCCATTGGTTCCCCATAGAACCATGGAGTGTAACTTGCACCGTTACCTAGGTTTTACTACGTAATCCATCTATTTTTTTTCCTACTATCCTTTCCTGCTCTGTTTAATATCGTGACTATTACAAGTAGCCATCGGGAAATCAGCGCTATCGTCATGCAACATGTCAAGGTCTGTTAATGTGATTCCGTCAATTGTGCCCATCCCGGCTGCCGCGAGTCGTCTACGAATATTATAGTGTGTTCACTGTTAAGTATCTCTTACTACAAGAATTTGTTTACTAGCGAGGCGGTATCTAGGTATTTTTAGGAACCTTGCCCCCAGTAACCACGAACGAGATAGCTTCAACTGTTGTTCCGCAGTACATAGTGCTTCAGTATATGCCGTACACTTTTAGTCCAAACAGTCTAATTATGCCTATTCTCATAGCTTTGCAATGATGTATAAGATATTAAGATTTGGTATTGCGCGATGACCGTGACTGAATTTTACTAAAAGAGTTGATGTGCATTAGGGCCAATTAACGACAAATAGACTGCATCCACAGCGGTTACTGGTAATAAATGACATTTGCAACTATAATATAATTGCATATTGAACTCGTAATGCATACTCACGCCATGCATGAAAAACCGTCATATAAAAACTCGTGCGGCGAGCGCACGTCAAATGCTTAATTTACAGAGTTATTATTTCAAATGCACGAACACTCCATTTTATAATCCATCCTATCACTTAAATCCTTATATCTTAACATAAACGTTGGGAAACTGCCAGCGATTGTATATATATAGGATTACAGTTACTGAGATTTCTGTTAGCATTCATTTTAAATGATACAATGATGCTTGATAGTGGACCGGTATCCAATGAGCTTATCACATTGCTAAATATAGATTTGATAAAAATTATGTTATGTTTAATGTAATAGTGCTACTAAGAGGAAATTTGTATGTACGAATGTACTGCGACTAGGGCATGCATGCATTTTAAGACATAATTTGGTCCATTAATACTTTGTATGCAGCATAAGAATTACTTATAAAATGGCAATATTTTCCTATTTTAAGGAGAGTAGGACAAAGGTGTTGGGCCTAAATAGGTAGTAGCGCATCAATTTAAATGACACCGATATATATTAATAAAATACCCCCCACATTGAGAGAGGAGACCCGAGCCCAGCAGCGGGACAGTTGTGCTGCGATGATGATGATGAATAATAAAAAAATTTAATATAGATAGTACCCATTATAGTTATCATAGCCTCACATAATTGCTGACAAGAATAAATATCCTTCATGAACTGAAAGTTAGTGTGTGAGATCTTTTGTGTAGTATCTCCTTAAGACCTACTGGCCGTAGCGCTTAACAGGTATCACTCCATTACTGTGCTGTCTTCTGCGTACCCATAGATACTGGGCATGAGTAGATTGTTAAGAGCTAGAATATAGTGACATAAAGCAGGCTCCCTTAAGACCTCGGTCAATTTTATTGAATTGTGGAGATGAGCAGCCCTCAACCACCTTACACTCACAAAGTCCCAGCCGGTATGTTCAGGAGGTATACCGTAGGCTTGGTCATAAAACGAGTATGCCTTTGAGATAATTGAAAAAATTACAAAAATTGCAAAAACTTTGGTTGGCCATTATTTTATAAGACTTATTAAAAATGTATCTCCCTATAATATATCTAGTTACGTTTTGACCTTGAAACTAATAAGTAATTTGACATTCAGTTGCTAGTTTGATAAAACTGGAGGTGAAATAAGTGCCTATATGAATATAATACCTAATATATCAAATATTATATCCCAGTCATTTGAACATAGTAACATAAACAAAACATTTAAAGTAATAAAACAAATTACTATTCGCTTTATTCAGATTATGTGGATAATAACTCGACTCATATCCAGATATTACATTTAAGGGCAATCCAGATTAAATGAGGTAAACATTAGTTTATACAAAGCTAGAGATAATTTGTAACAATTGTTTATCCTCTATTACGACCTAACTATCCTAAAGCAAAGCATGGGCAGGTGGCTTGTATTATATACAAATTTAATTATTTCAAAGTAATATGTTGCCCATCAATTAAGGTGTTTACTTCAATGAACAAAAATAATAATAATATTGCAAAACACATACAAAATATAAATAGCTTATTATTTTGAGTTCTAAGAGGCTGTAAAAGTAGAATATATGTACATTCATTTGGTTCTTATACCCTGAAAAGTGGTTTCTTGTATTTCTTTACAATATAAACATCAACATGAGGCCACTGCACTGAACTGGACACATCTGGCCCCCTCCTCTTGTCTAATTGTACGACCGGCGAAAGTAACATGCTAGGGTTAGGTTAAGCAAAAAAAATTACATCTACTTACTATAACGCCGTCGTCTGACTGTGCAGATTTCACAAATCCATTCTGGTGCTGGCTCACTTTGCCATTTACCACTTTCTCGTTCTGGTTACATTTAGTGTGATTTTGAGATGAAGTTCTCTGATTTAATTGACCACAACCGATCACATTCGCGGTCGCCATCCTTCTGCTTAAGTCGGTATGCAATTGAATTGAAGTGCGGCTTTTGTAACCAAGCCAGTACAGTGCCGCTCAATCGTAGTGGTTATATTCCCTTGGTACTAGGCGGTACCAATGACTAACTATGGTGAGCATAAGCACTGACTGTACTGTTAACGACTTCAATAAAGATAAAAAGATACCGTAGCCGGCAGAACTAAAATTTTAATCACTAAGTTAAGAGTCCCTGAGAGAAATTATACTTTATAATAATTATACTGACTATTAAATCTCTTATATTCCTTTAGTTGGATCCCTATTATTATGGACCGCAAATTACCATCCAAAAGCCTCTCCAGCTACTAATTCTAACTACTCTAACTATGACAGTGCACAGCTCAAGGCTCACCTCATACAAGTACTTATTAAAATAATAATTAATTATTTTAAAGAAAATCATCGACGTTAGGACATGACAGATGACGTTGTGTCTGCAGAACTGTCATTTTGACGCAGACTATTATGGACTATCAGGACTACACTACAGTAGCGACACCATTGACCTAGAGCGATACAGTGCGTACCACAAAATATAGAGGCAAGTAGAAGTGTTAAGTGGACTGGTGGAAGAACGACCAGCAATCAACGTAGCTTCGCATAATTGATCGCGACGCTTATATGTCATTTGGATAGAACAGTTTAAATAATAATATGTTGTTTAATGAGAAACGTAGTAAGTCACAGAGTAACACATGGAAAAATAAGATTTGCTATTATCTGTTAGGATGCATTTTTAAAATTAAATAATAAGTTTGATAAACTTTGATAGATATTTATAGTGGAAAACTAACAACCAATAAAATTGTAAATTTCTTGGTTGTCAGTAATGCGATACCTAATTTGCTTGAGTATTTTTTGGTAACTCGGTTTCCATACACATCGACGCGCATACCATTTCCACTTCTTTCTGTATTATGTCGTTCCTACACTACTGTCGGGAATCAGGATCAGAATAATTTATTCTTAATAATAGCACGTCTTATTTTAGTATGTTTTATTCTGCAACTTAAAAAATACATGGCAACAATTCGAACTTTAGGCTAAAAGGATGGCTTACAAGGCTGGCAAGCTATAAAAAAAGCTAAACGGAAATCGAATCGAATGGAAGAAGTCAGAAATTCAGAATATGCGCGCGTCGTTTTATAGAGATAATCAATTTTATAAAATTTTATTCACCTTTTTTTTCTGGACAATCAACTCGTGGTTTCGTCCTCTATGGACAGTTACTAATTTTTGACATTAAGTATTTAACCTGTAACACTTTTGTTAAGTTTATTGATTTATTACGTGTATTAAATCAATTGTATTAATTTATTGTTTACCGACTAGAAAGTCGCCGCCGCTGCATATAGGTGAGACATAGCCGTATGCGAGTCGATGAGTAATACCGTTTCTCGTGGTGAGTGACGTCGTGCAGCCGCCTAGCCGGCGAGCGGCGCGCAGGCCGCACTCCGCAGACCTCAGTTCGACACGGCGAGGAGGCACGATAGGACCCTCTCCGCACACACCGTAGCGATCGCGCTACCGCACCCACTATCGATTTCTAGTCTATTTTTTCATATTTAATAATTTATCTACATTTATTTGTCTCGTAATGGAAAACACCGATTTATTGGGAGGGCTGGCGAGCGGAGATAACTTGCCGGCCGACGTCCTGGTTCCGCAGCAGACAATGAAACGCGATCAGGACTCGACAGATGACTTCGAGCATCTGGACCGTGAAGGCAAACGTGAAGCCGGAGAGTCGCCGCACCACAGCGCTCGCAACGCCACTCAGAGCTTCTTGGACATGGAACGAGACGAGTTTGTGGACACTCCCCGAGCACCGTCGGTCAACGACAAATTGGGTGACCATCTCGCCGATAAATTCACCGACAGCGAGTCGGATGCGGACACGGCCGGCGAATCCCCGCTGCACCGACCGGAGCCGCCGAAGCCGAGCGCCCCGCCAGCGGCCGCCGTGCCCGAACCCACGGCCGCGCCGGTGCTCGTGTCAGCGCCGGCGGCGCCCGTCCCCGCTCAGCCAGCGCCGGAACCTGTGCTCGAGAAGAAGCCTGATCTGAAGCAAGAAACCGTGACGGAAACGAAACAGCCGGAGATAAAACCTGACCCACCCGCGCCTCGACCCGAACCGGAGCCGGTGCAGTCGCAGCAGGAGCCTCCGCGGCCGCATCCCGAGCCACCGCGCGCCCCCGTCGCGCACGTCATCGAGGCCGAGGTCATCTTCTGCCAGATGGGTCTCGGTGAGTTCATTTTAAATTATTTTCCGAACTTGCGAGCGGCACATAAAATCGAAAAATCATTTCAGTAAGATTTTGTTACGTCACGCTTGCGGCTCGTCCATGCGGCCACTCGAGTCGCAGCGACTTGCTTGCCCTTACTGCCGAATAGGGTCTGTTAGAATCTATCGGAAATAACAATACGAAGTGTTCATAAAAAGGCCAGAGCGCACGTGATTCATCGTTCATTGTCACCGGGGAGACTGCACGTTTTTTGTGGTTCGAAACAATGAGCTCGCAACCTGATTTCAAGGCGAGTTTAAACGCCGTCAAGCGTGTAGCGGCTATCGCGTCTGCACTGGTCTGCAGGTGGCCAGCTTCAAAAATTATTAAACAATAGTTCGCTAGGTGAACATTTATCAGGTGTCGTAAAACCCTCTAGTAGATTATTTCATTGTAATCCATACGCATTATGTCGCTAAATATCATTCCGAAAAACACCCCTAGGGAGTTCAATATTGCATCGGTTACAGTGTGAACGTTGCGAGAGCACAAAGTGCGAGGGGTAGTGGGTGGGGAAGCACGGAAGGGCGGCCGCATCGGTGGCGGAGCGGCAAGAGCGTTGACCGCTGCAGCGAGAGACGGGCTAACGGCTAACGGCACCCGCTGAAAGCCCACGCCGCCGCCGCCGCTCACTGCACGCGAAAGGAACGCCACCACCAATCACCAGCAATAACAGCCGAATTAAGATGCTTCGCTTGCTAAACTTAGGCTTTCTAACCGTAAACGTCGACAGAAGCTACCAACCGAATCGGCCCGACACCAATGTTTGCAGGATTGGTTGAATACACAAAGTAAATGCCAACGAAATGAATCAATACAGCTTGGATATCATTATCTTTGAAGTGACGCAAAAATCGATTCTCTCGAATGTACCGATCGTGACTCACCGATTTTTAAATGCAGTGTGCTATTTGGAAATCAAAAATATTTACGTACATTACTAAACTTTATGAGGCGAGTTTAATTAAATGTAATGAAAGATTCTTCTCATGAGGACAGTCATCGCCGTCAGTCGCTTACCAACATTTTTGATAAGATTACAATAATAAAACACAATGCATAATAATGTACAAATAGGTACGTATGCATCGCCTTATCTTATCGGAACGGGCCATTTTCCTCTTCAGAGAGTGAATACCGAGTGGGTGACGAATTGAAATGTCTCTTGGGAGAATATTTTGGGGCATGGTGCATGTACATACAGGATCTGATGAAACATATTAGTTAAAAAATGGCATTCGGTATGGCTTCAGCTCCCGCGCCGTCGTCGGCGACGCGCGCTGCCGTGATGCCGTGACGTACCCGGCACGAGTACGATGGCACCTGGCTAAATTTAGCAGCACTTCTCAAGCGCTGCCCGCTCAGCGCTCACTAGTGTGAAATCCTCTGTGGCGATTTCACGTCGAACATTCCGTCTTTTACTTGACCTCTCCCTTACTCAGTGCAAATTCCAAATCGTACTGTGAACAGATATAAAAAGGCGGTCCCGTCTGTTGTTAGCGAGTGCATTCCTTAATACGTCATGGGATCGACAGACGAAGCCGTAACGAGTGAGTCTAAAATGTTGTTAAGAGTAATATAGTTAGTGCCGGTGAATGCAGTTAGCGCCTCTGTCACTGTGTTGTTTATGGATTTCGGCGAGGAAAATTTTATAGAGCTTCTTTCTAATGACGATGACGGTCGCTCTATGAAGTCACCTTCCAGTTATAAATTTATGAGTGTCGTGCTGTCCGCAAATATTATTACGTCACTAAAGCTATTCTAATTTCTAATCTTTGTGGAATCTCTAGGCAACTGATGAAAATGTAATTCTTACGAATCTTAGATGTAGGTATTTTTCAGTCTTCTATTTTCATAAACAATTTTTTATAAATTACACATTCAACAATGACGTACTCAAGCTCAAAAGAATGTTTATTGATCAGAGCCTCAGGAACAGTCCCTTCTAGCAGCCCTATATAATGTTACCAAAGCAAAGAGGGAGGCACAGGCCCTCCTAAACGAGGAGCCAACTAAAAACAATGGAATGAATGTTACGACCTAATTATAATGTATTTTAAGATTATTGGGGCAACTACCATTTTATGATGTATATGGAATAAAATTTTAATATAAACGCTCCAACATTCAAACCCTTGCGAGTTGCGCCCCACGCTAGGAGTCGGTGTGAGAACATACACAACTAGACATCACAAATATCTTCGACCCGAGGGTGAAATTGGTTCTGCGGCTTCACAAACATCTACGACCGATATCTCGCCCCTCAGGCAACCACTGGGACTGATTTCGTCATCTACTTCGGGGTATGTTAAAGGAATACAGAGAACCACTCAACCGCATGGTTTCAAATTACCAAACATTTGACTCATGTTAAGAAGCGCATCGATACCGTTAAGTACTTACTTTTTCTAGTTTAAATATCCGCTCAATGCATCTGTTTTTTAAAGTCCTAGGGTCTGCTGTGCAATTTGTTTGGCAGAAACGTAAATATTCTTCATTTATAATTGCTAGGTTAGTCCGGTGGTATATAATTAACAAATACATTATTATTA
Organism: Alychna victa; assembly: GCA_018250175.1. Classification (NCBI taxonomy): domain Eukaryota; kingdom Metazoa; phylum Arthropoda; class Insecta; order Lepidoptera; family Hesperiidae; genus Alychna; species Alychna victa. The sequence goes on from DWNI01000107.1 coordinate 12,226, forward strand.
TTATAGTATTCGATAACAATATCTATAAAAAAACATTTCATGGGTAAAGCGCCTTCTCACAAATGACTCTCACCTGCGTATCATTGCACGTGTCGCGATTACATTTACATTCGACAAATCTGCATTGGAATATGAAACCAATGTATGAATAATACGTCATCGTCGTCCTTGGACACTGGTAACCGTAAAACTCGCCAAATCATGACAGCGTTGCCGGCCACGAAGAGGAGAGAAAGAAAAAAACTTAAAAAAATAACAATATCGGTAATTAGTTGTAATCTAAAATTATATTGGAACATCATTATTACTTACAATGTTAAAAAGCAGCGTCGTCCTCCGCACGCGGACTTTCAGTTATGAGCCAGTAACGTACGATTATCTACGAGCCCTACAGCCTAACGTAACATTTGATTTTCAATTAATTATTGCAACATAATTATCTTGGCTCTTGCTTGCGCTGCTATCTAACCACATGTTTTATACGTTTTCCCTAAGTAAACGTGGTGTTATAGTCGAAACAGCGGTATCGTTTATCTAATTAAGTGTTTCGCGTTAAGCTTAGTGTCTTGTAAACTATGTCAAGAGTGTGAGAAGCGGGATCGTCAGCGCCTT